>OX411559.1:12721031-13010044 GCA_948146395.1 Fragum whitleyi | reverse complement strand
GAAGAATTTTTCGCTTGGCTGTAACGAGAAATATTTCACGTTGGTTAGGAAGAAATTTCTTCATCTCGCCAGGTAGGACAATTTTTTTATCAGACTGGGATGAAGAATTTTTCGCTTAGCTGTAACGAGAAATTTTTCAAGTTGGTTAGGAAGAATTTTTTTTTTTTTTTTTTCTGGTGTAGCCGGGATGTGTATAAGGGGTGTTTGTACTGCCTTGTCGTACAAGTTAGCCTTAATAGCGACGTGGTAGAGCACTCGCTTTGGGATGTAGAGGTCCCGGGTTCGAATCCCATTGGAGTCGAATTTTTTATTTTTCATCTGGCCATGTAGGAATTTTTTTTTACCTGACTGGGTTGAAAAATTTTTCGTTTGGCTGTAATGAGAAATATTTCACCTTGATTAGGAAGAAATTTTTTCATCTGGCCAGGTAGGAAATTATTTTACCTGACTGGGGTGAAGAATTTTTCGCTTGGCTGTAATGAGAAATATTTCACGTTGGTTAGGAAGAAATTTCTTCATCTCGCCAGGTAGGACAATTTTTTTATCAGACTGGGATGAAGAATTTTTCGCTTGGCTGTAACGAGAAATATTTCACGTTGGTTAGGAAGAAATTTCTTCATCTCGCCAGGTAGGACAATTTTTTTATCAGACTGGGATGAAGAATTTTTCGCTTGGCTGTAACGAGAAATATTCCACGTTGGTTAGGAAGAAATTTCTTCATCTCGCCAGGTAGGAAAATTTTTTTTATCAGACTGGGATGAAGAATTTTTCGCTTGGCTGTAACGAGAAATATTTCACGTTGGTTAGGAAGAAATTTCTTCATCTCGCCAGGTAGGACAATTTTTTTATCAGACTGGGATGAAGAATTTTTCGCTTAGCTGTAACGAGAAATTTTTCAAGTTGGTTAGGAAGAATTTTTTTTTTTTTTTTTTCTGGTGTAGCCGGGATGTGTATAAGGGGTGTTTGTACTGCCTTGTCGTACAAGTTAGCCTTAATAGCGACGTGGTAGAGCACTCGCTTTGGGATGTAGAGGTCCCGGGTTCGAATCCCATTGGAGTCGAATTTTTTATTTTTCATCTGGCCATGTAGGAATTTTTTTTTACCTGACTGGGTTGAAAAATTTTTCGTTTGGCTGTAATGAGAAATATTTCACCTTGATTAGGAAGAAATTTTTTCATCTGGCCAGGTAGGAAATTATTTTACCTGACTGGGGTGAAGAATTTTTCGCTTGGCTGTAATGAGAAATATTTCACGTTGGTTAGGAAGAAATTTCTTCATCTCGCCAGGTAGGACAATTTTTTTATCAGACTGGGATGAAGAATTTTTCGCTTGGCTGTAACGAGAAATATTTCACGTTGGTTAGGAAGAAATTTCTTCATCTCGCCAGGTAGGACAATTTTTTTATCAGACTGGGATGAAGAATTTTTCGCTTGGCTGTAACGAGAAATATTCCACGTTGGTTAGGAAGAAATTTCTTCATCTCGCCAGGTAGGAAAATTTTTTTATCAGACTGGGATGAAGAATTTTTCGCTTGGCTGTAACGAGAAATATTTCACGTTGGTTAGGAAGAAATTTCTTCATCTCGCCAGGTAGGACAATTTTTTTATCAGACTGGGATGAAGAATTTTTCGCTTAGCTGTAACGAGAAATTTTTCAAGTTGGTTAGGAAGAATTTTTTTTTTTTTTTTCTGGTGTAGCCGGGATGTGTATAAGGGGTGTTTGTACTGCCTTGTCGTACAAGTTAGCCTTAATAGCGACGTGGTAGAGCACTCGCTTTGGGATGTAGAGGTCCCGGGTTCGAATCCCATTGGAGTCGAATTTTTTATTTTTCATCTGGCCATGTAGGAATTTTTTTTTACCTGACTGGGTTGAAAAATTTTTCGTTTGGCTGTAATGAGAAATATTTCACCTTGATTAGGAAGAAATTTTTTCATCTGGCCAGGTAGGAAATTATTTTACCTGACTGGGGTGAAGAATTTTTCGCTTGGCTGTAATGAGAAATATTTCACGTTGGTTAGGAAGAAATTTCTTCATCTCGCCAGGTAGGACAATTTTTTTATCAGACTGGGATGAAGAATTTTTCGCTTGGCTGTAACGAGAAATATTTCACGTTGGTTAGGAAGAAATTTCTTCATCTCGCCAGGTAGGACAATTTTTTTATCAGACTGGGATGAAGAATTTTTCGCTTGGCTGTAACGAGAAATATTCCACGTTGGTTAGGAAGAAATTTCTTCATCTCGCCAGGTAGGAAAATTTTTTTATCAGACTGGGATGAAGAATTTTTCGCTTGGCTGTAACGAGAAATATTTCACGTTGGTTAGGAAGAAATTTCTTCATCTCGCCAGGTAGGACAATTTTTTTATCAGACTGGGATGAAGAATTTTTCGCTTAGCTGTAACGAGAAATTTTTCAAGTTGGTTAGGAAGAATTTTTTTTTTTTTTTTTCTGGTGTAGCCGGGATGTGTATAAGGGGTGTTTGTACTGCCTTGTCGTACAAGTTAGCCTTAATAGCGACGTGGTAGAGCACTCGCTTTGGGATGTAGAGGTCCCGGGTTCGAATCCCATTGGAGTCGAATTTTTTATTTTTCATCTGGCCATGTAGGAATTTTTTTTTACCTGACTGGGTTGAAAAATTTTTCGTTTGGCTGTAATGAGAAATATTTCACCTTGATTAGGAAGAAATTTTTTCATCTGGCCAGGTAGGAAATTATTTTACCTGACTGGGGTGAAGAATTTTTCGCTTGGCTGTAATGAGAAATATTTCACGTTGGTTAGGAAGAAATTTCTTCATCTCGCCAGGTAGGACAATTTTTTTATCAGACTGGGATGAAGAATTTTTCGCTTGGCTGTAACGAGAAATATTTCACGTTGGTTAGGAAGAAATTTCTTCATCTCGCCAGGTAGGACAATTTTTTTATCAGACTGGGATGAAGAATTTTTCGCTTGGCTGTAACGAGAAATATTCCACGTTGGTTAGGAAGAAATTTCTTCATCTCGCCAGGTAGGAAAATTTTTTTATCAGACTGGGATGAAGAATTTTTCGCTTGGCTGTAACGAGAAATATTTCACGTTGGTTAGGAAGAAATTTCTTCATCTCGCCAGGTAGGACAATTTTTTTATCAGACTGGGATGAAGAATTTTTCGCTTAGCTGTAACGAGAAATTTTTCAAGTTGGTTAGGAAGAATTTTTTTTTTTTTTTTTCTGGTGTAGCCGGGATGTGTATAAGGGGTGTTTGTACTGCCTTGTCGTACAAGTTAGCCTTAATAGCGACGTGGTAGAGCACTCGCTTTGGGATGTAGAGGTCCCGGGTTCGAATCCCATTGGAGTCGAATTTTTTATTTTTCATCTGGCCATGTAGGAATTTTTTTTTACCTGACTGGGTTGAAAAATTTTTCGTTTGGCTGTAATGAGAAATATTTCACCTTGATTAGGAAGAAATTTTTTCATCTGGCCAGGTAGGAAATTATTTTACCTGACTGGGGTGAAGAATTTTTCGCTTGGCTGTAATGAGAAATATTTCACGTTGGTTAGGAAGAAATTTCTTCATCTCGCCAGGTAGGACAATTTTTTTATCAGACTGGGATGAAGAATTTTTCGCTTGGCTGTAACGAGAAATATTTCACGTTGGTTAGGAAGAAATTTCTTCATCTCGCCAGGTAGGACAATTTTTTTATCAGACTGGGATGAAGAATTTTTCGCTTGGCTGTAACGAGAAATATTCCACGTTGGTTAGGAAGAAATTTCTTCATCTCGCCAGGTAGGAAAATTTTTTTTATCAGACTGGGATGAAGAATTTTTCGCTTGGCTGTAACGAGAAATATTTCACGTTGGTTAGGAAGAAATTTCTTCATCTCGCCAGGTAGGACAATTTTTTTATCAGACTGGGATGAAGAATTTTTCGCTTAGCTGTAACGAGAAATTTTTCAAGTTGGTTAGGAAGAATTTTTTTTTTTTTTTTTCTGGTGTAGCCGGGATGTGTATAAGGGGTGTTTGTACTGCCTTGTCGTACAAGTTAGCCTTAATAGCGACGTGGTAGAGCACTCGCTTTGGGATGTAGAGGTCCCGGGTTCGAATCCCATTGGAGTCGAATTTTTTATTTTTCATCTGGCCATGTAGGAATTTTTTTTTACCTGACTGGGTTGAAAAATTTTTCGTTTGGCTGTAATGAGAAATATTTCACCTTGATTAGGAAGAAATTTTTTCATCTGGCCAGGTAGGAAATTATTTTACCTGACTGGGGTGAAGAATTTTTCGCTTGGCTGTAATGAGAAATATTTCACGTTGGTTAGGAAGAAATTTCTTCATCTCGCCAGGTAGGACAATTTTTTTATCAGACTGGGATGAAGAATTTTTCGCTTGGCTGTAACGAGAAATATTTCACGTTGGTTAGGAAGAAATTTCTTCATCTCGCCAGGTAGGACAATTTTTTTATCAGACTGGGATGAAGAATTTTTCGCTTGGCTGTAACGAGAAATATTCCACGTTGGTTAGGAAGAAATTTCTTCATCTCGCCAGGTAGGAAAATTTTTTTATCAGACTGGGATGAAGAATTTTTCGCTTGGCTGTAACGAGAAATATTTCACGTTGGTTAGGAAGAAATTTCTTCATCTCGCCAGGTAGGACAATTTTTTTATCAGACTGGGATGAAGAATTTTTCGCTTAGCTGTAACGAGAAATTTTTCAAGTTGGTTAGGAAGAATTTTTTTTTTTTTTTTTCTGGTGTAGCCGGGATGTGTATAAGGGGTGTTTGTACTGCCTTGTCGTACAAGTTAGCCTTAATAGCGACGTGGTAGAGCACTCGCTTTGGGATGTAGAGGTCCCGGGTTCGAATCCCATTGGAGTCGAATTTTTTATTTTTCATCTGGCCATGTAGGAATTTTTTTTTACCTGACTGGGTTGAAAAATTTTTCGTTTGGCTGTAATGAGAAATATTTCACCTTGATTAGGAAGAAATTTTTTCATCTGGCCAGGTAGGAAATTATTTTACCTGACTGGGGTGAAGAATTTTTCGCTTGGCTGTAATGAGAAATATTTCACGTTGGTTAGGAAGAAATTTCTTCATCTCGCCAGGTAGGACAATTTTTTTATCAGACTGGGATGAAGAATTTTTCGCTTGGCTGTAACGAGAAATATTTCACGTTGGTTAGGAAGAAATTTCTTCATCTCGCCAGGTAGGACAATTTTTTTATCAGACTGGGATGAAGAATTTTTCGCTTGGCTGTAACGAGAAATATTCCACGTTGGTTAGGAAGAAATTTCTTCATCTCGCCAGGTAGGAAAATTTTTTTATCAGACTGGGATGAAGAATTTTTCGCTTGGCTGTAACGAGAAATATTTCACGTTGGTTAGGAAGAAATTTCTTCATCTCGCCAGGTAGGACAATTTTTTTATCAGACTGGGATGAAGAATTTTTCGCTTAGCTGTAACGAGAAATTTTTCAAGTTGGTTAGGAAGAATTTTTTTTTTTTTTTTTCTGGTGTAGCCGGGATGTGTATAAGGGGTGTTTGTACTGCCTTGTCGTACAAGTTAGCCTTAATAGCGACGTGGTAGAGCACTCGCTTTGGGATGTAGAGGTCCCGGGTTCGAATCCCATTGGAGTCGAATTTTTTATTTTTCATCTGGCCATGTAGGAATTTTTTTTTACCTGACTGGGTTGAAAAATTTTTCGTTTGGCTGTAATGAGAAATATTTCACCTTGATTAGGAAGAAATTTTTTCATCTGGCCAGGTAGGAAATTATTTTACCTGACTGGGGTGAAGAATTTTTCGCTTGGCTGTAATGAGAAATATTTCACGTTGGTTAGGAAGAAATTTCTTCATCTCGCCAGGTAGGACAATTTTTTTATCAGACTGGGATGAAGAATTTTTCGCTTGGCTGTAACGAGAAATATTTCACGTTGGTTAGGAAGAAATTTCTTCATCTCGCCAGGTAGGACAATTTTTTTATCAGACTGGGATGAAGAATTTTTCGCTTGGCTGTAACGAGAAATATTCCACGTTGGTTAGGAAGAAATTTCTTCATCTCGCCAGGTAGGAAAATTTTTTTATCAGACTGGGATGAAGAATTTTTCGCTTGGCTGTAACGAGAAATATTTCACGTTGGTTAGGAAGAAATTTCTTCATCTCGCCAGGTAGGACAATTTTTTTATCAGACTGGGATGAAGAATTTTTCGCTTAGCTGTAACGAGAAATTTTTCAAGTTGGTTAGGAAGAATTTTTTTTTTTTTTTTTCTGGTGTAGCCGGGATGTGTATAAGGGGTGTTTGTACTGCCTTGTCGTACAAGTTAGCCTTAATAGCGACGTGGTAGAGCACTCGCTTTGGGATGTAGAGGTCCCGGGTTCGAATCCCATTGGAGTCGAATTTTTTATTTTTCATCTGGCCATGTAGGAATTTTTTTTTACCTGACTGGGTTGAAAAATTTTTCGTTTGGCTGTAATGAGAAATATTTCACCTTGATTAGGAAGAAATTTTTTCATCTGGCCAGGTAGGAAATTATTTTACCTGACTGGGGTGAAGAATTTTTCGCTTGGCTGTAATGAGAAATATTTCACGTTGGTTAGGAAGAAATTTCTTCATCTCGCCAGGTAGGACAATTTTTTTATCAGACTGGGATGAAGAATTTTTCGCTTGGCTGTAACGAGAAATATTTCACGTTGGTTAGGAAGAAATTTCTTCATCTCGCCAGGTAGGACAATTTTTTTATCAGACTGGGATGAAGAATTTTTCGCTTGGCTGTAACGAGAAATATTCCACGTTGGTTAGGAAGAAATTTCTTCATCTCGCCAGGTAGGAAAATTTTTTTTATCAGACTGGGATGAAGAATTTTTCGCTTGGCTGTAACGAGAAATATTTCACGTTGGTTAGGAAGAAATTTCTTCATCTCGCCAGGTAGGACAATTTTTTTATCAGACTGGGATGAAGAATTTTTCGCTTAGCTGTAACGAGAAATTTTTCAAGTTGGTTAGGAAGAATTTTTTTTTTTTTTTTTCTGGTGTAGCCGGGATGTGTATAAGGGGTGTTTGTACTGCCTTGTCGTACAAGTTAGCCTTAATAGCGACGTGGTAGAGCACTCGCTTTGGGATGTAGAGGTCCCGGGTTCGAATCCCATTGGAGTCGAATTTTTTATTTTTCATCTGGCCATGTAGGAATTTTTTTTTACCTGACTGGGTTGAAAAATTTTTCGTTTGGCTGTAATGAGAAATATTTCACCTTGATTAGGAAGAAATTTTTTCATCTGGCCAGGTAGGAAATTATTTTACCTGACTGGGGTGAAGAATTTTTCGCTTGGCTGTAATGAGAAATATTTCACGTTGGTTAGGAAGAAATTTCTTCATCTCGCCAGGTAGGACAATTTTTTTATCAGACTGGGATGAAGAATTTTTCGCTTGGCTGTAACGAGAAATATTTCACGTTGGTTAGGAAGAAATTTCTTCATCTCGCCAGGTAGGACAATTTTTTTATCAGACTGGGATGAAGAATTTTTCGCTTGGCTGTAACGAGAAATATTCCACGTTGGTTAGGAAGAAATTTCTTCATCTCGCCAGGTAGGAAAATTTTTTTATCAGACTGGGATGAAGAATTTTTCGCTTGGCTGTAACGAGAAATATTTCACGTTGGTTAGGAAGAAATTTCTTCATCTCGCCAGGTAGGACAATTTTTTTATCAGACTGGGATGAAGAATTTTTCGCTTAGCTGTAACGAGAAATTTTTCAAGTTGGTTAGGAAGAATTTTTTTTTTTTTTTTTCTGGTGTAGCCGGGATGTGTATAAGGGGTGTTTGTACTGCCTTGTCGTACAAGTTAGCCTTAATAGCGACGTGGTAGAGCACTCGCTTTGGGATGTAGAGGTCCCGGGTTCGAATCCCATTGGAGTCGAATTTTTTATTTTTCATCTGGCCATGTAGGAATTTTTTTTTACCTGACTGGGTTGAAAAATTTTTCGTTTGGCTGTAATGAGAAATATTTCACCTTGATTAGGAAGAAATTTTTTCATCTGGCCAGGTAGGAAATTATTTTACCTGACTGGGGTGAAGAATTTTTCGCTTGGCTGTAATGAGAAATATTTCACGTTGGTTAGGAAGAAATTTCTTCATCTCGCCAGGTAGGACAATTTTTTTATCAGACTGGGATGAAGAATTTTTCGCTTGGCTGTAACGAGAAATATTTCACGTTGGTTAGGAAGAAATTTCTTCATCTCGCCAGGTAGGACAATTTTTTTATCAGACTGGGATGAAGAATTTTTCGCTTGGCTGTAACGAGAAATATTCCACGTTGGTTAGGAAGAAATTTCTTCATCTCGCCAGGTAGGAAAATTTTTTTTATCAGACTGGGATGAAGAATTTTTCGCTTGGCTGTAACGAGAAATATTTCACGTTGGTTAGGAAGAAATTTCTTCATCTCGCCAGGTAGGACAATTTTTTTATCAGACTGGGATGAAGAATTTTTCGCTTAGCTGTAACGAGAAATTTTTCAAGTTGGTTAGGAAGAATTTTTTTTTTTTTTTTTCTGGTGTAGCCGGGATGTGTATAAGGGGTGTTTGTACTGCCTTGTCGTACAAGTTAGCCTTAATAGCGACGTGGTAGAGCACTCGCTTTGGGATGTAGAGGTCCCGGGTTCGAATCCCATTGGAGTCGAATTTTTTATTTTTCATCTGGCCATGTAGGAATTTTTTTTTACCTGACTGGGTTGAAAAATTTTTCGTTTGGCTGTAATGAGAAATATTTCACCTTGATTAGGAAGAAATTTTTTCATCTGGCCAGGTAGGAAATTATTTTACCTGACTGGGGTGAAGAATTTTTCGCTTGGCTGTAATGAGAAATATTTCACGTTGGTTAGGAAGAAATTTCTTCATCTCGCCAGGTAGGACAATTTTTTTATCAGACTGGGATGAAGAATTTTTCGCTTGGCTGTAACGAGAAATATTTCACGTTGGTTAGGAAGAAATTTCTTCATCTCGCCAGGTAGGACAATTTTTTTATCAGACTGGGATGAAGAATTTTTCGCTTGGCTGTAACGAGAAATATTCCACGTTGGTTAGGAAGAAATTTCTTCATCTCGCCAGGTAGGAAAATTTTTTTTATCAGACTGGGATGAAGAATTTTTCGCTTGGCTGTAACGAGAAATATTTCACGTTGGTTAGGAAGAAATTTCTTCATCTCGCCAGGTAGGACAATTTTTTTATCAGACTGGGATGAAGAATTTTTCGCTTAGCTGTAACGAGAAATTTTTCAAGTTGGTTAGGAAGAATTTTTTTTTTTTTTTTTTCTGGTGTAGCCGGGATGTGTATAAGGGGTGTTTGTACTGCCTTGTCGTACAAGTTAGCCTTAATAGCGACGTGGTAGAGCACTCGCTTTGGGATGTAGAGGTCCCGGGTTCGAATCCCATTGGAGTCGAATTTTTTATTTTTCATCTGGCCATGTAGGAATTTTTTTTTACCTGACTGGGTTGAAAAATTTTTCGTTTGGCTGTAATGAGAAATATTTCACCTTGATTAGGAAGAAATTTTTTCATCTGGCCAGGTAGGAAATTATTTTACCTGACTGGGGTGAAGAATTTTTCGCTTGGCTGTAATGAGAAATATTTCACGTTGGTTAGGAAGAAATTTCTTCATCTCGCCAGGTAGGACAATTTTTTTATCAGACTGGGATGAAGAATTTTTCGCTTGGCTGTAACGAGAAATATTTCACGTTGGTTAGGAAGAAATTTCTTCATCTCGCCAGGTAGGACAATTTTTTTATCAGACTGGGATGAAGAATTTTTCGCTTGGCTGTAACGAGAAATATTCCACGTTGGTTAGGAAGAAATTTCTTCATCTCGCCAGGTAGGAAAATTTTTTTTATCAGACTGGGATGAAGAATTTTTCGCTTGGCTGTAACGAGAAATATTTCACGTTGGTTAGGAAGAAATTTCTTCATCTCGCCAGGTAGGACAATTTTTTTATCAGACTGGGATGAAGAATTTTTCGCTTAGCTGTAACGAGAAATTTTTCAAGTTGGTTAGGAAGAATTTTTTTTTTTTTTTTTTCTGGTGTAGCCGGGATGTGTATAAGGGGTGTTTGTACTGCCTTGTCGTACAAGTTAGCCTTAATAGCGACGTGGTAGAGCACTCGCTTTGGGATGTAGAGGTCCCGGGTTCGAATCCCATTGGAGTCGAATTTTTTATTTTTCATCTGGCCATGTAGGAATTTTTTTTTACCTGACTGGGTTGAAAAATTTTTCGTTTGGCTGTAATGAGAAATATTTCACCTTGATTAGGAAGAAATTTTTTCATCTGGCCAGGTAGGAAATTATTTTACCTGACTGGGGTGAAGAATTTTTCGCTTGGCTGTAATGAGAAATATTTCACGTTGGTTAGGAAGAAATTTCTTCATCTCGCCAGGTAGGACAATTTTTTTATCAGACTGGGATGAAGAATTTTTCGCTTGGCTGTAACGAGAAATATTTCACGTTGGTTAGGAAGAAATTTCTTCATCTCGCCAGGTAGGACAATTTTTTTATCAGACTGGGATGAAGAATTTTTCGCTTGGCTGTAACGAGAAATATTCCACGTTGGTTAGGAAGAAATTTCTTCATCTCGCCAGGTAGGAAAATTTTTTTATCAGACTGGGATGAAGAATTTTTCGCTTGGCTGTAACGAGAAATATTTCACGTTGGTTAGGAAGAAATTTCTTCATCTCGCCAGGTAGGACAATTTTTTTATCAGACTGGGATGAAGAATTTTTCGCTTAGCTGTAACGAGAAATTTTTCAAGTTGGTTAGGAAGAATTTTTTTTTTTTTTTTTCTGGTGTAGCCGGGATGTGTATAAGGGGTGTTTGTACTGCCTTGTCGTACAAGTTAGCCTTAATAGCGACGTGGTAGAGCACTCGCTTTGGGATGTAGAGGTCCCGGGTTCGAATCCCATTGGAGTCGAATTTTTTATTTTTCATCTGGCCATGTAGGAATTTTTTTTTACCTGACTGGGTTGAAAAATTTTTCGTTTGGCTGTAATGAGAAATATTTCACCTTGATTAGGAAGAAATTTTTTCATCTGGCCAGGTAGGAAATTATTTTACCTGACTGGGGTGAAGAATTTTTCGCTTGGCTGTAATGAGAAATATTTCACGTTGGTTAGGAAGAAATTTCTTCATCTCGCCAGGTAGGACAATTTTTTTATCAGACTGGGATGAAGAATTTTTCGCTTGGCTGTAACGAGAAATATTTCACGTTGGTTAGGAAGAAATTTCTTCATCTCGCCAGGTAGGACAATTTTTTTATCAGACTGGGATGAAGAATTTTTCGCTTGGCTGTAACGAGAAATATTCCACGTTGGTTAGGAAGAAATTTCTTCATCTCGCCAGGTAGGAAAATTTTTTTTATCAGACTGGGATGAAGAATTTTTCGCTTGGCTGTAACGAGAAATATTTCACGTTGGTTAGGAAGAAATTTCTTCATCTCGCCAGGTAGGACAATTTTTTTATCAGACTGGGATGAAGAATTTTTCGCTTAGCTGTAACGAGAAATTTTTCAAGTTGGTTAGGAAGAATTTTTTTTTTTTTTTTTCTGGTGTAGCCGGGATGTGTATAAGGGGTGTTTGTACTGCCTTGTCGTACAAGTTAGCCTTAATAGCGACGTGGTAGAGCACTCGCTTTGGGATGTAGAGGTCCCGGGTTCGAATCCCATTGGAGTCGAATTTTTTATTTTTCATCTGGCCATGTAGGAATTTTTTTTTACCTGACTGGGTTGAAAAATTTTTCGTTTGGCTGTAATGAGAAATATTTCACCTTGATTAGGAAGAAATTTTTTCATCTGGCCAGGTAGGAAATTATTTTACCTGACTGGGGTGAAGAATTTTTCGCTTGGCTGTAATGAGAAATATTTCACGTTGGTTAGGAAGAAATTTCTTCATCTCGCCAGGTAGGACAATTTTTTTATCAGACTGGGATGAAGAATTTTTCGCTTGGCTGTAACGAGAAATATTTCACGTTGGTTAGGAAGAATTTTTTTTTTTTTTTCTGGTGTAGCCGGGATGTGTATAAGGGGTGTTTGTAAAGGCACCGTCTTTTTCCCACCCATGAAGAGGACAGTTAGTTCGGGTACGCCCTCCGTCCCTTATCCGTCCTCCCGGAAAGAAAATCGTGCACAAAAAAAGATCGAACTAAGCGTTATATTAAAAAAGAGATTTAAAACTAGCAAAAAATTAAATAAATATGCAAGTGGATTACTATTCTCTACTTCAAAATGCCATTTTAAAGCCGAATTATTTTTTCTTTAAGATCTACTTTTACCATACAACGACTTCCGGAAGTAAATTGCAGTGAGGTCAGTCCCGTTGCTATGCAGGTAGTTCGGTATTTATCTTCCGGTATCCCCTGTGTAAAAGGTCTTGTTTTGATGGGTGGTTGGATTAGATTATGCATTTAATCCAATGTTATGCTTCGCTGTAAGGCACTTTAGGCGTTTTAGATAAGACTAGAAAGATGACAACAATGAAAAGGAAACGTAAATAAGTCATTTTATGTGCGACATGGAATAGATGAGATTTTATTATCATTTTTTATCCACGTGTTACCGATAGTCGCGCACCAACTTTAGCTTGCATACAGTAGTGTTTATTTATGTTTCCTTTTAAAGCTTGTTTAAAAGAAGAGACAGGTACATGTATAATGACAATCTTTATTTTATATTTATTTTTACAGATAACTTGCAGCCACAAACTTTCTTGACTTCAACTGTCTTCCTCTTGCCTAAGTAGTTTCCTCTAATCGAGCAGGCTCCTGTATTCGATCATTTTGATTTTGGGGCATATTCTGATGTCATAATTTTCTTAACAAGTTGCAAATGGTTAGAAATCATTTTCAAAAAACTTAAATGCATAGCGGATGATAAAAAAGTGCTACACTTTCCAAATATAAGGATTTTTTTCTGCCCTACTCTTTTTTAATCGGCCATTTTTGAAAAGAATTCAGGCCCTTCAATTGAAATTGTTCTTATTCGATTGGCACCATGTGAATTACTTTTGAAATAATTCTGGGTCAATAGAAAGAGGTTTATTTGATTTTGTAAGTCAGTTTCAATATATTGTGATTTGTAATTTTGATCTCAGGGTGAAAATTGCCAAGGTACTCGAATATGGGAGACTGTTTTTAGGTCTTTCTAGTCAGTGTGTGTACTAGCAATCATCTCGCCCTGTCACTGAATTATGTAATCCATCTATTTTTTCTTTACATGGATAAATCACAATTAAGTTTATAGTTGGTCTAGTTTACAAGGAAAATTGTACTTTGTTACAAGGAAATTTTTGCATGTTCGAGTGTGCCAGTTCAAATTTCATAGCATAAGGTGCTCGAATATGGGAGATTACAGGCTATTAGATAGAGGCTGCATAGAGAGTTTTACAAAAAAAATAGAAGCATTTTGAGCAGGCGCATGAAAAATTTATATTTTCTCTAAACCTCGATCACTATGCAAACTGTATCTGTCTTACTGATCGGCAACCAATGACGACATTTATCTTACTATCTTTTTTTTCAAACCTAGCCTCTGCATTGAGCTTTGTCAACCACATCTGACTGAAATTATCATATTTTTCTATAAATAGAAACAATAAATCCACCCTGCTGTATTATCTATCTATATAGGCTTTATTGCATCATGACTGAGAGCATTTGGCGCCCTAAATTGGAGGCATGGAAAATATGTTAAGTCGCATGAGATGTGTACATAAATTTCAAACAGCAGTTTTATAATGAAAAGGATATTGTCTTTGCGACTAAGATAATAATTAAAAACCCTACATAACTTCTATGGTTTGAAATCATTAATCTTAACAATTTTTGACAAAAAGCGATAATGAGATCTAACATTGGCATATTTTTTCCCCACTGTTTGACCTACTCAAGTTTTCATGGTTTAAGTCATCAAGTCGTACAATATCAATGTTTTCTTGTCTTGGCTGTGAGAAATTATCATGAGAAGACATTAATCTTCATCATGACAAATTCTACTAACCTCGACCAGATGATAATGATACTTTAACCCTTTCCTGTTTTAAAAAATTTTACACCTGTCCAAATTCAAAGGTTTTGCAGACGAAAAATTTAAAATGGATTTGATTTGAAAAATAACCATTCTGTTGGGTAGAAAATAGTGTGGAAAAAGAAGAAATTGCTTGTTAGAAGCAATTTCTTCTTTTTTCACAATGTTTTCTCAATCATAAAATCACAGGCACGTAAAAAGCAGGGAGTAAACGGCAAAGGCTTAAGACACTGGCATATTATTCTCAATTTAGAGTTAATTTACAAGCTAAGGCTCAGTCAAACAGACAAAAGACACTTGGCATGTGAATCTGAATTAGGTCACAAAACAAGGTTTTATGTGATGGCCAGGTTTTGTACATCTGAGACGAAAAAAAAAGTAGCCAGGACTCTCAAAACCACGGGACTCAATGTGAGTCACATAGACGCTCTGGTGATCAAATTCAGAGAGGAATTGAAGACTGTTTTAAACAGTTTTCAATTCTTTTCTGAAGTTGAGTCCCAAATGTTTTGTATACTTTCATCAATTTCTTTATCTTTAACAAGGGAACAGTTCTAAATGTACATTTTTATATATTTTAAATACAAGATTATAGCCTACAACATCTACCTACAGCAGGGACTCCCAAAATTTAAGAAACAAAGGATCCATAAAATCTCTGTTTCAGAAATTTGTTTTCAAATCAGTGGATAACCTTAAACCTGAGTAACTACAGACTTGAGATTAAAGACACTTTAGTGATAACTGCAAATTTTTGTGTGAAAACGGGATAATTTCAGATTTTATGGACCAGGGTTCAACAGCAACAGTTACATAATCTTGGGGTTCCGAGAATCCCAAAATCTTTGGAGGGGTACCATTACTTCAAAGCAAGGGATTCCATCAGGATTCTTCTGTAATTTTTGACAGAATGCACTTTTTCAGGCCATAGTATTGAAACTTCACTTTATTTCTTACATTTTTAAGGAACAAAGTGAATTTTTCTTGCAAAGATATAAGGGTTTATTCCTACTTCGTCTAATCCCATTTCGTCTACACTATAAAGATATTGGTTTAGACCAAAAATTCCCATTTGGTCTAAAACTTTTTGACACCTTTTTGCATCAATTTCCCATTTTGTCTACAAAATGGTATATGACATGTTATGAGTGTCTTAAAGGTGTTGATGTCATATAGGTGTTATATACAGCCCCCCCTCCTCATACCCAAAAAGTTATTTTTTGATAAATAAAAACAAATCAATTTATACTTCTGAATAATTTCCTTTTAAGGATTCAAAGTTTTTGTTATTTCTAATTAATCATAAAAAATTATTTTAGTTTGTTCCTATAACTTTATATTAGACAATTAGTTAGTAAGCATTTTTTAAATCATTTCTGATATGAATTAAAACCTATCATTAAACTCTTATTTTCATGATAAAAACAGAAAATGTATAAATTAACATTATATAAAGCATAATTATTCAGACATAAGAGTAAATAAACTTTTAGACCAAATAGGAATTTATCAAAATATGGCCTTTAGACCAAATGGGAATTTGACTTTTAGACCAAATGGGATTAGACGAAGTGGGAACAACCCAATATAAGTATATACATGTATAATTAATCTTTGTATTCCTTGCTTTTCTTTCAAATTCTGAAGGAACAAGTTAAGAGAGGGATCCCTGGTTATCAGTATCTGGAGGGATCCCAAAGGTTACAAATAGGGATCCCTTTGGGACCCTACATAATAATCAGTTAGTGCTGCCCCCTGTGGGGTCAAGACTCTGGTTGAGAGGTCAAACAAGGCTTGTGCTAGCTTTTTGACTTTGGTAGTCATTGAGCCCTTTAGCATAAAATTCTAGGGGTCAACACTGTTTTTGTAGGGCAGGTCGAAAAAAGCAAAAGATGAAAACTTAACAGACTTTACAGTAATCTACTTAATTGAAACAACATAAACAATAACTTTATTGTACAGTCGATATTGCTCGAGCGACCACGTCTATTAAGCGACCAATTTTATTAAGCCACCACAAGAAAAAATCCCTTCATTGTAACAAAATCTCTGAAAAAGAGGACATTTTTAACAAAAAATTGGTTATTGTTGAATCTTATGTTGTTGGAACCCATTAGAATCGTCTCAATAAGACGATTCTAATGGGTTCGAACATCATAAGATTCATTACGACTTGACCGACAATCTATAAATGGTATTAAAATGAACTGTTACATTTATCAAAGTATTAAGCAACCATTCCTATAAACGACCGCTTTTTGTTTGTCCCTTAAGTGGTCGCTTAACACAAGTTTTACTGTACATGTTGATTCATTTATATAGATCTTTTGTAATAGTATGAAGAAAACAAGTGATCTGTATAATCTTTGATATTTCATAAGTTACACCACTGCATGGTAATAGTGGGTCAAAATGACCCCCTGCAGGAATTTTTTGAGGGTCAAAATGGGATTTTTTGGAGTCAAAAGCCCTGTCAAACATGGGCCCTGAGTAAAACATTCTTTTTTTTTTCAGATAAAGGATGCCTGCCAGTAGAGACCCACGTTCCTATGTCAAGCCTGTCCCTTTACCTGTCCCATCATGCAAGGGGGTACGGCTCCTGGCTCGAGACACATTCAACTTCAACCCAGAGGAGCCATCCAGGGAAACTGTGCGGAAAAACAATTATTATCGACGCCAAGCCCAGATGTCACAAATGGGATTTAAATCTCTGAACCACAAACCGTATCAGGGCATTGGAGATCCATTCTACCTTGATGAGAAAAAGATGATCCTACATGCACTTGGACAGTGGAATGAGGTGAGATTATGGTTGTTCATTTTCAGTTCCAAAATATTGAAATGATGTATATTTTTTACAAATAAGCCTGTGTGTGACATTTCCAACAATTTGAAATATAAGCAAGGTGCAAACATTGAGTAGCATTGAAAGCCTAATACTGTAAATATGAGTAAGTGACTTGCCCTGATGGTCTAAATATACTTTGAGACCCTATCTATCTACTAAAAAGCATAGTGAAGACTCTGGTCAGACTGTGCGTATGCACAGGCTGGTCAGAGTCTTTGCTTCGGGCATATTTGAAATTGTTGGAAATCTCGAGCACAGGCTCAAATTGTATTTCTTGTTCACAAGGCGACTCGGACAACAAAAGGATGGAGCGCTTGGTGTTTGTATATGAAAGAAGTATGTGCACTAATACAAGTAGTGTTGGGCAATCAGTCAAATCACTATCGTTAATTGGTTTTTAGTTGGAAGAGTAAATCAACAAATGATCGATTGTACAATCGTTTTCCTAGAAATTAACACAGCACTCCCAGTATCATTCCTTTGAAGAGTAGAATGTGAAAGTTTAGTTAAAACTCATGACCTAAAGACTCTCTCTGCAGATTTTTTTACCAGCTACATGGCTAAGCATGAAACAGTTGTAACTGCTTAAAAACATATAGGCAGTTACAACTGTTTCATTCTAAGGCATCAAACTGATGTCAGTTACATAAATAAAATATAATGACTCATCTATTTGAAAGGACCTGATTAATCAATTATGAAATTTTTTAGTCGATTATTGCAATTGGAAGCTCAAAGTAACTGATAATCGATTATAATCGATTAATCTGCCTATCACTAACATTCAGAAACATATGCAATTATTATACTGAAAAGAAACTTCTAGCATTTTCATTGGTTTATGCTGACCTGACATCTATTGATATCTACAGCCCCTTTGAAATAACATTTTATAATTTTCTTAACATACCTCGATAAACATAGACAAAAATTTGAAATGATTATGGCAGCTATTATTCTCTAGCTTCACTGATAACCTGACAGAGTATACTGATTATATGCTAACGTTAAAAGCATGTAAGTTAATAACATACAAATGAAAAATAATATATCAGCCAATAAATATCTTTCAAATTAACCAATCAGTTGATTTAACCCTTTGCTGTTTAATCCCTGCTTTTTACGTACCTGTGATTTTATGATTGAGAAAACATTGTGAAAAAAAAAAGAAATTGCGTCTGACAAGCAATTTCTTCTTTTTCCACACTATTTTCTACCCTTCTGAATGGTTATTTTTGAAATTAAATCCACTTTTAATTTTCGTCTGCAAAACCTTTGAATTTGGACAGGTCAAAATTTTGTAAAACAGAAAAGGGTTAAAGTGCCAACTTTCTCGCATGTTCAGCCAAGAACAGCTTTCATATCATAAGATGGTGTTTGAGTAATATCAAGTCTCTAAATAGGCAAAAGACAGATATTTAGTCTAAAACTGTGAAGTATGATAAATTTGTATTATGGTTTCTTATTTCAGATATAAAGCATAATTATAAGCTTATGGTAAAAAAGTACATTTATTTAGCGAACAAAAATAGAAAACACTCGAAAAAGAATTAGTGAAGCATTCAATTCCATTTAATTAATTTTTTTTTTTGTATTCTGTAGAACTCTTGCTTTCTAATCCTTCCCCTTTTGGCTTAATGTGCTAGCTTGGCTGTTTTCACAGAAAAGCCAGGGTATTGAGACCACCTTGACGTCTTTTGCATTGGCATTGGTTGTTTGTGTAGGCGTTGGCGTGGTCATGTCTCTGTTGTTAAATAAGATTATCTTCATGAGACTTAAAATGTTTGTTCACTATTACAAGAGCTATCCAGACTATCAAGGAGGATACCTCTGAAAGCATTTTTGTACAAGTTATGCCCCTTTTTTGAATAAGATTTTTTGCATTAATGATTATCTAGCACCTACAGTTGAGCAATGCATCTGTTGGCGGTGCGCTTGTTTTCAGTCATGCACCTGCAGCTGAGCATGTGCTTGCAATGATATTTGGTTTTTAATCAATATATAGAATTTGTCAAAGCCATAAGTCAAGTCATTAATTTCTGTCAGTAACATATTGAAAGCTGTATAAAAGCTTTCATTGTAAATCGCTGTAAATTGAACACAGAGAACATTGTTCATATTGAATTCTGTAGTAGTACCCGGAGTGTTTGGTTTGGCAGCATGTAATCTCTTTGATCAAAACAAGTCAAGTTTGATTGATGTGTCTGCTTGATTAAATCTGGAGACAAGATCTCTTTCTCATTATGTGTCGAATACATAGAGAATATTGAATGAGTGGTCATTGAATACCTAATTTGTTAAACGAGTCATCCTAAACAGAAAAAAAATTAGGCTCTGCTGAGTTTTTATGTTTGAGATGACGAGTTTAATAAATTTTGTGTTTTATGAGCACCAATTTGATATTCTATTTATAATATCACCTGGACTTTTTAGATAAATGGAGGAAAATCTAATAAATTTATTGATTCAAGGTATTCCTCAAAATAGAAAATGCTGTTTGTGAATGACGTCAACAAATGCATTGTGATGTCACTTTCAAAATGAAAATATAAGCACTTTTGAAAAGTTATTCCAATAGTGTAATAATTAGACCTGTGTTATATGAAAAATATTTAATAGAAATATTTCACTGCTGCGACATAATTTGTTCTGTTATGACGTAAAAAAGCCATATAGATGACCGGATCGTATAGTGGATTTTCATAGATTCATAACTCCAAATATTCTATAAGTTCGAACTTGACTAATACGGATTACAATATCGATACAACATGACATCTAGATGTAATTCTCCTCTCCCCCCCTCCCCAACAGCTTATTACAAGACTATTTATTCAAAGATAAAATGTCCATCAATCTTAGACCTCCCTGTATTGTCCTACCAAATACCAATTCTCAGAAAGTAAATTATTCCTAGCTCCGCCTTTGTCGGCTCCAGGAACTATGTAAAAACTGATAACAGGTCTGTCATATAATAATGGGTGTATAAATTACCCTACTTCTATAATTCTTGATTTGCATGTTCTTATGAAGAAAAAAAATAAGATAAATAAAATAAAAAGAAACAAACTATGTGTTATTCAGATAGGATGACAAGTTTTAAATGAAAATTTCATATTTTACTTAGTCATTTGGGAATTTGTTTGCGTTGGTTAATTTTCAGGCCTTAATTTGGTCCTGCATTTCGGATGAAAAAGAAAGCAAATAAAAACAGTGCAAACTGTTTGAAAATTATAACCCACTCTGCAAGTGCACTTGCATGCAAAGCAGGGTATAATTTGCAAACAGTATTCACTGTTTTGTCATCCTAAACAAGTATTAGGGCTTGTCACTCAGACAGTTGTTTTCAAGGGCCCAAAGTTCATATTTCAAGGACATAAAATTATAGTAAATCAATCATGATAACATTACAAGAATACAAATCAAGTTAAGTAATCAAAATTATGTTTTCATTTTTTCATCAAAAGATTTTTTGTCCTGAGGATATCTTATGGATAATCAGATGCTTTTGAGCCTCTTGCCAAGTCTTAATTTTTTTGCATGATTTATGATGTATATTGCTTCATTAAGAAAGGAAAGTATGAAATATTGAAGTGAAGAATTTAGAAAAGACTTTGCAGAGAAAAGCTGTTTAGAAGGTCATATAAAGTCCAGTAGCCTTCTTATATACAAATGATTGACATGCTATTATATATTTTGTTTACAAACTTTGAGAAGTACATGTACAGCTTAACTCTTTTTTCTGTCTTAACCAAATATATTGTACATCTATTTTTATGTCCTTTATTTCTGTCTTTTTTTTATTATTTTTGTTGCATGTGACCTTAGAGCCTTAAGATTTATTGTAACTATCTCTAGAAAGGGCAACACTTATAAGAATGCACATTTCTAAAAAAGTTAAGCTATGATACTATAATCTCACAGTACCAGTGGCAGCCCTGTGGGTACAAAAATGCTTGCAAATACATGTATGAAAAAAGAAATTCTGTAATTAAGCAGAATTTCTGTTCTGCTGAGACTTAAACAAATTGACAATTATTCAAACATTTTGACTCAATTTTTCCCCCAGAATAATAAAGAAGAAAGCAGACATGAAGACTAAGATCAGATTGTACATCTGTCTGCCAAAGCTAGATTATATTGTGGACACCATAAAAAGGTCACCATTTATTCTCATAAATCAACTGTTTGAATGAAACAGTGAAAGTTTGATTGTGAAGTATTTACTCTAGAAGGACTTGTATACCTATCCAATTTAAATTGTAATGATCAATATTGAAGTGACAAAGTCAATATTGAACCACTTGATTTGATCCCCCTTGATACCCATATAGATAAATATCTGAGTTACATCTATATCATTGTGCTCATAGCCTACTGAATCAGGTCTTGTCTATCTATACAAATATCTGTGTGATAACATCCAATATAATATTTTTAGCTCACCTGAGCACATCGTGCTCAAGGTGAGCTTTTGTGATCATTGAATGTCCGTCGTCCGTCGTCCGTCGTGTGTCGTCTGTCGTCCGTCGTCGGGCGTCAACAATCTTAGTGTTTACACTCTAGAGGCCACAAATATGGCCCAATCTTCATAAAACTTGGTCAGAATGTTGGCCAGGTCACAAGGATGAACCCTATTGAAAATAGGATGGATCCTTGCCATATCACGGGAAAAGGGGCGATAATGACAATTTTCTTGTTTACACTCTAGAGGCCACAAATAAGGCCCAATCTTCATGAAACTTGGTGAGAATGTTGGCCAGGTCACAAGGATTAACTCTATTGAAAATGGGAAGGATATGTGCCATATCACAGGAAAAGGGGCCTTAATGACAATTTTTTTGTTTACACTCTAGAGGCCACAAATATGGCCCAATCTTTATGAAACTTGGTCAGAATGTTGGCCAGATCACAATGATGAAGCCTTTTGAAAATGAGAAGGATCGGTGCCATATCACGGGAAAAGGGGCCTTAATGACAATATTCTTGTTTACACTCTAAAGGCCACAAATATGGCCCAATCTTCATGAAACTTGGTCAGAATGTTGGCCAAGTCACAAGGATTAATCCTATTGAAAATGGGAAGGATCCGTGCCATATCACAGGAAAAGGGGCCTTAATGACAATTTTCTTGTTTACAATCTAGAGGCCACAAATATGGCCCAATCTTTATGAAATTTGGTCAGAAGGTTGACCAAGCCACAAGGATGATCCCTATTGAAAATGGGAAGGATCTGTGCCATATTACGGGAAAAGGGGCCTTAATGACAATTTTCTTGTTTACGCTCTAGAAGCCACAAATACAATTCAATTTTCATGAAACATGATCTGAATAATGGCTAGGTCACAAGGATGACCCCTATTTAAAATTAGAAAGATTCATGTCATATCATAGGAAAAGGGGCCTTAATGACTATTTTCTTTTTAGAGGCCACAAATATTGCCCAATCTTTATGAAACTTGGTCAGAATGTTGGCCAGGTCACATGAAACTTGTTTAGAAAAGGATAGAAATTTATGCAGCAATCATAGAAATAGACTTTTGTTTTTCTTTGAAAAATTTAATGATCATTTAATGATCTTTCAAGTATTTAATTTTGGTAAGGGAGAAGTCAAAGAGACGAAGGTGAGCGATATAGGACCATCATGGTCCTCTTGTTATGATATTCACATGGATATTTAAAGAACAATGGCATAATGCAGTTATTTTAGAAGAAACTTGAATTTCTGATAGAAAGATCAACAAAAACAAGGCAAATAGACATTATAAGATAAATATAATACATACTAAGTGCATTGTATGAATTAATATCTAACTCAGCTGTGGGAATTGATAATAGTCTCCGTAGAACCTCAACAATTATCAATGCCTCCAACCTCATTAATTTTTTTTTCATACAAAACACTACAAATAAATATTATATATTTACCAATGTATTCTGCGTTCTGTCCACAAAAAATTACTTCTATAAGAAGACCTTTAGCAGACAGAATAGACCGAGATAAGCCTTCACAGACATGCAGTCTAATGTTAGGGTAAAAGAGTAAAATTTCATAGCCATGTTAATAAATAAATAGGCAGTAACAACAATAATTTATTTCAGGAGGAAAGTGAGTCATCAGCATCCTCGGACGAATCAGATGACGATGACAAGAAAACGTCACAGAAACAATCTGCGGTAGGTTGTCAAAACATTGTTTTATGTTAACCCTTGTCATGCTGAATAAATTTTGGCTATAATTTTTCATCAAAATCAAAGGACAAAAAGCACTGAAAGTCCTAACTGTAGGTCATTTTTTACTTGAAAAATTAAATCTATTGATAATTCCGATTTGAAAGTTAGAAACAGGTGGTGTAGACTGACATCAGACTGCACATATGTGCAGGCTGATGTTTGTCTATAGCGCCTGGCAAAGCAGGAATATTCCTGGTTCAGCATGACAAGGGTTAAATTTACATTTCGATGGCTCAGCGTGTAAAAATTGTAACTGCCTATTATCATACAGGCAGCTACAATTGTTTCAAGCTTAGACGACGATTTGTGACACGCTATGCAAAAACTTAAAAGGGACCATTGGGTATCTCTATATAATAAATATTTTAAAAAATGATTGGAGCCAGCACAGGTCAACCAAAAGGCTTATTTCGGAAAAAATACACAGGAAGGTAGAATGATCATTCTAGATTTAGAAATTTGTAATTTGTTAAACGTTTGACCCTGGTCAGTCTGTTGAGATCACCCAGTCTGACTAGGGTCAACAACTTATGTACATGTCAGTGTTCCCACTGCTTTTTCAATCTGGGGGTAAAATGGGTATTTTACAGTGTGTATGTACCCCCTCTATATAATATAAAGAAGGCTGGTTGCAAAAATTGGGGGTACAGGCTTCAATTAAGGGGTAAATCACCCCCATTTGGGGGTTTTGGGGAACACTGCATGTACTTCCCAGATGGAACCTTTTCTCAGGTGACAGGTTTAATTTTATTTCAGAGATGAAAGAAGTATTTTTCTATTTCATCAAGGTACAGAACTAAAAACCATGTCAAACTGAATGAATTTGCAAATAAGATTCATACATTTATAATGTAACTTGGTTTTTAATTTCATACCTCCATGAAATTAACAAATGTTTCCTTCATATCTTATAATTCAATATTCTGAAGCATTAAATGGAAAGATTTGTTATTTAAAGACAAATTTCTTCAGGGACTACTTTCTGTGCTTTGATTATTAGGGTTTAACCAATTTTTCAGCCAATCAGAGAGCACATATCTTGATGGACACAACTAAAGTTGAATTATGTTTGACATTTAATCATTTGAGAAAATTAAAAAAACTTGAATTTCAATATTACTAATTTATTAGAGTGACAGTAAAATTTCTCAATTTACCCTTAAGAAAATTAAGGCCTTTGAAGTATTAGCCATGGTGATGTCATTTCGTCATTTTAATTGGGTAAACAAATATTTATTTCATTTCATTCTACATATTAAAGTTCTTTGCACACATGTAACATAGGCATAACTAGGACTTTTGAAAAAAAATGGCAAAATTGAATTAAAACCAACATGCTGAAATCATGAAAAAACAGTGCAAATTGTTCTGCTTTCGGTAATCTGCTTTTGCACACAATCGGAAATGAAAACTCGAGTATAATTTGCTTTTATATGCTTATTTGGAGTTCTAAGAAAAAATAATCTTTAACCTTTTTTGTTAAAAAATGAGTTAAAAAACAAAGACCAGACTGCACATATGTGCAGGCTGATCTTTGTCTTTTCATCCTGCTAAAGAAGGAATATTTTTGGTCAAAATGACAAGTGTTTAACCCTTTTCTGTCCTTACACAGTTATCATCACTGATTATGTCCTGTTTTATAGATGACTGCTGCTAAATTTGTTCTCCGGAGATCTAGAAAAGATTTGAACACTTTAAATAAAGCGGTTGTTCATGGAAGGTATGTAGTATTGAACACATATAGAATCTGTCATGGTAATATGTTTGAGTCAGGTCGGTCTTAGTAAGCCTTTGTGAGCTTAACACTTTCATGTTTTACAATATTTTGGACCTTTCCAAATTCAAAGGTTTTGCAGACGAAAATTTAAATGGGATTTAATTTGAAAAATAACCATTCAGTAGAGTAGAAAAAAGTGTGGAAAAAGAAGAAATTGCTTGTCAGAAGCAATTTCTTCTTTTTTCACAATGTTTTTCTCAAACATAAAATCACAGGCACGTATAAAGCAGGGATTAAACAGCAAAGGGTTAAGGTAGTGGAACCATAATAGTTCGGCAACATTTCAGACCACATGTTCTTTCACAATGTTAACTGAGGTTTCCAAATGAAAATCATTAGGAAACCTTGGTTAACACTGTTAAAGTTAATCACTCCTGAAATGTTGCAGAACTATTACAAGTCCACTACCTTAATAACTTTTTCTATTTTAGACCAGGTTAAGTTCAGCTTTTCTCAAAGAAAATTGAGTAATAGATTCTTTCTTTTCCTTACATAAACATTTTATTATACTTGTTAAAAACACATATGGATAAGGTTATAAGAACATTATGCTATGATCTTCACAAACATCTGCATTGCATTTCTTATGTGCTTAAGTAAACAATTCATTTAAAAGCATAAAAATACTATTAATGTTATTAAAGAATCAATCAAATAAAAAGCATAAAAAACAAAAAATATATATTTTCGAGACTGTATAAAGATCATCTTGTCTCATGAAAAAGTTTCCCCTGGCCAAGTATTTCAAATTTGTATTGCCAAATTTAGAGGAAAATTTTAGTAAATATGTCAGGCCACATGTACAGTCAGGGGAAGATTGCTATTAGCATTAGGTGAAATGTGTTATATTTGATGAAGGAGAACACTTAATGCATTTCAAGCCTTATCTTGCTGAATTGAAATTTTGTTTCAAACAATTTTGAGCCAAGTTTTAGCCTTTTAGAACAACAATTTAGAAGTAGTCTGTAGTCTGAAGGTAGTTTTGTGTGCAGCAGTTCGGAGGTTCGGTGCAAGACTGTAGTAAGTGTATATACATTGTATATACACCTACTACAGTCTTGCACCGAACCAACGAGATATTTGAGGTATATAGCATAAAAAAAAGGTTAACTTAGTAAGGGATGGAACTCCTACATTTATCTTTCTGTTTCAGAAACATGATAAGAAATGTGAGTCTAGGACATGGGCTGTTTGATCTGATAACAAAGGAAAAACAAGATAAGGTAGATTTTTATCATTTTAAACAATCACTGTTGATTTGACAAAATATTTGTAAAATTTCAGAATGTGTGAAGAATAAAAATTTATGATATGTATATATGAGACCCGTCAAGCGAAAAGGGACTATCCAGGAATTCCGTAAAATGAATTACTGAAAAAGGATTTATTCCAGCATAGGTTAACCAGAGATCGCATTTCACTAAACCTTTCATTTGAAGGTAGATTGATCAGTCTAGATTCAGAAAACAAGCACAGTGCAAAAAGTTTCAAACCCAGTCAGTCTGCGCAGTCTGCACAGTCTGACTAGGGCCCACACTGTACGCACAAACCCAGATGGTCCCTTTTCATGTGACGGGTCACATATATAAAATAACATAGTAAGCTGTAGTTACAATTTAAATCACCTTCCAAGGAAATTGTATGTGTTTATTAATGTAAAACAAAGGATATTTTTGAAATTACAGTGTGTTTTTTACACCAAGAAAATTCTGCTAGATAGAGTTATTGAGATTTCATTAAAGCAATTTGAATGAAAACATCGTCCTCAAGACTACTTGTTTAAGCCAAGGCATAACAAGATTTGTTTCTTTATTAAGGTATTTTAGGATTTTTATTTAGTGCTTGATAATCTTGATTTTAAAACCGCTATATCTTTAACATCTGAATAAGGATCTTAAGAATTTTTGTATAAGAAACACACCTCAGGCTTATAATGATTTGATCTGTCAAACAATTTGTTGATTGACAAAGGAAATCAATCAATAATTAAATAAGTCATACTTTTGAAATTTTATTCACAGAAAGTTGCAAGTGAGTTAGCATATAGAAAGAGGCAAGAGCAACTCCGGAATGAATTTCAACCTCCGAAAACAGAGAGTGACGAAGACACAGACGATGACATAGAAAATGAAGTAGATCTCGCTAAGTAGGTTTATGATGCAATCACTCTTTCATAATAGTCATTTCAATTTAATATAGGAATATATGAGCTTAGGTGACATTTTCAACAATTTCAAATGTGAGCAAGGCAAAGATTCTGGTCAGTCTGTGCATGCAATCACTCTTTCATAATAGTCATTTCAATTTAATATAGGAATATATGAGCTTGTGCATTCCATTTTCATCAATTTCAAATGTACGCCAAGCAAAGATTGTGGCTAGTCTGTGCATGTGCACAGTCTAGCCAGAGTCTTTACTTTGTGTTTTGTAGATAGATAAGGTCTCAAAGTATCTAGAGACATTCAAGCCATCGTCTAATTACACTTTTTGGCTATCTATGCTGCTCAATGTTTGTTCCCCACACACACGTCAAATTGTTGGAAATGTCACAGCTCATATATTAATTTTAAAATTTTTCAAAACTGTTACAAAGATGACAATATATTTGTAACAATCGAGTCAAATTGAAGGACAACATGCATCGTTTGCAAGATTTTCACTTATTTTGCTAAAGAACAATTAGAACTTTTGATGACATTTTATATTTAGATAATAAACAAAAATATTGTGATGTAATTTAGGCAAATGATGTCATGATCTTTATGTTTACCAAAAATGAATTAAATCACGATGTCCAACTAGGATCAAACATTAAGAGACATTTTGTTGAAATGATTTATTATTTAGCAAAAATTACCATAAAAACTAAGACTGTCTAAAATATTTAAGAGTTTTGGAGTTGCTATTGCAGTGGCTAATTTAATGCTAAACTTTTTTTTATTATTTTTTATTATAGATATGTGTCAAGTATCCATATTGACCCTTCTGTACAGAAGTTCCTAAATTAAGTAATCATTTTCATCTCAACATTGACATATTTAACACTTGTCATGCTGAATAAAAAACCTTGGCAAATCATATATAAATCAAAGTGCTGAAAGCGCTGTATTTCCTATTTGTGAGTCAGCATTTGATTTTGAAAATATAATTTCTGAAACTTTTCTGATTTTAAAAGGAAAATCAGGTTGTATGGACTAAGTTCAGCCTGCACATAGGTGCAGGCTGATGTTTGTCCATACCTCCTGCCAAAGCAGGAATATTCCCGGATCAGCATGACAAGGGGTAAAGCAACATCAAATGATTTTGCTTTTTAGCTTACCTGAGCACGAAGTGCTCAAGGTGAGCTATTGTGATCGTAGAATGTCCGTCATCCGTCGTCAGTCGTGCGTCGTCCACAATTTCTTTAAACATCTTCTCCTCCTTAACCAGTGGGCCAATCTTGATGAAACTTGGCAGGGATGATCCTTGGGTCAAGCTCTACCAAAGTTGTTCAAATGAATGAAATCCACCCTAAACTTTCCCTTTACCCTTAACGAAAGGGATGAAAATATGAAAATCTTTAAAAATCTTCTTCTCTGAAACCAAAAGCAAACATCTTTCATATTTGGTATGTAGCATCATCTAGTGGACCTCTACCAAGTTTGTTCATATCAAGACCCGAGGTCATATTTGGGCTTTGCCCGGGCCCTACCCTTTTTACATAGAATCAAAGAGCGAAAATCTTTAAAAATCTTATTCTCTGAAACCAGATGGCAGACAGCTTTTATATTTGGTATGTAGCATCACCTAGTGGGCCTCTACCAAGTTTGTTCATATCAAGACCCTTGGGTCATATTTGGGCTTTGCACGGGTGCATCCCTTTATCTCGTATGAGCATGAAGGGTAAAAAATTGAAAATCTTCAAAAATCTTCTTCTATGAAACCAGAAGGCAGACAGCTTTCATATTTGGTATGTAGCATCATCTAGTAGACCTCTACCAAGTTTGATCATATCAAGACCCTAGGATAATATTTGGGCTCCACCCGGGCACAACCCTTTTTACATAGAATCAAAGAGCGAAATCTTTTAAAATCTTCTTTAATCGAAACCAGAGGGCACACTGCTTTCATTTTTGGTATGTAGCATCATCTAGTTGGCCCCTACTAAGTTTGTTCATATCAAGACCCTTGGGTCATATTTAGGCTCCACCCGGACGCATCCCTTTCAGCTCATCTGAGCACAAAGGGTGAAAATAGGAAAACCTTCCAAGTTTGTTCATATCAAGACCCTGGGGTCACATTTGGGGTCCAGCGGGGTGCATTCCTTTTTACATAGAATCAAAGAGCAAAAAGGCATATCTGTCTTGCTCTTCGCTGAAAACGTTCCATTGTATTGATCTTGGGCAATTATCTTCTTTTTGATATCTGCCTATCTAATTAATGTGATGTCCCAGGGGTCAAAGAGACTCAGGTGAGCGATCTAGGACCATCTTAGTCCTCTTTTCTTTTTCTCTCTTGTTCATCTGGACTGAAATAGTTTGCATATTGTTATGTGCTATTCTAGATGTTTATATCGCTAGTTACTGTCACCGTGTCATAATTCCATTATTATCACCCTCGTTCATTAGTTACATGGTGCCTGTTACCCCACCCACCTTCCTGACACAGCAGCAGACAGACACAGATGAAGAACTTGGTATTGTCAATGATAATGCTTCAGATTCGGATCAAAGTCCGGAGAGGGAACCAGAAATCATTACATTTAGCTCGTAAGTAAACTCTGATCATGATTTAACATTACTCTTTGTAACTTTACTGAATACATGTATGTATATTTATGCTTCATACATGTTTGGTATATAGATTTTGTATTTGCAATTGGTACAAGTAATGACAAAATGACTGTTGAACTGTTGAGCAAAAACTGTTGAGGTAGCTTCCTGTAAGAAAGTTTTGAAAAAAAAAGTTTTTTTATTTAAGCTTTGACATATTTCTGCTTACAGAAAAAGGTTATTGTCCTATGGACTCATTTGACTGAAACATTCTTGTTAAGAATTTTTTTGTACGCAAAAATCTTGATCAAGGATTATTTTAGCATTTATACAGCAAATGTAAACAAATGAAGTGTGAACAATTATGACTTTGATATTTAAAAGCAGATAACCTTTTTGAATGAAATTCTGCTGATTTCATAGATTAAAGCTTATAAAACGTTTATGATGCTTTCAGTATTCATTGCTGATTTTAAGTTAAACTGGAGAATTTTGCATCCTAGGCCCTCACCAAAAATTTCATTGAGAAAGCATGAATTAAGATTGCTTTGTTAATGTGAAGCCATAGAATGTCTTTTCACCTAGAGTTTAAACTTAAGGTGGTGGACCTGTAAAAACAAAGGTTTGAAAGTAATGAACTTTAACGGTGTTAACTTAGGTTTCCTTATGATTTTCATTAGGAAACCTAGGTTAACACTGTGAAAGATCATGTGTTCCAAAATTGGTGCCGAATTATTACGGGTCCTCTACCTAAAACCCTGGGTAAAAAATATTCTAGAATCCTAGAAATTACAAAATTATATCTGAATATCATTATAACCAATGATTTGTTGTGGCAAAAGTGTCTGTTGGGACTATTTAATCAATCAATATAAATATCGTTATACAACTGATGTATCATATTAACTGATATTGCTATAGGTGGAGTTTACTGTAATACGTACAGAGTGATTCATAATATCTGCTACACTTTCTAAAGGCTATCAGTTTAATGTATTCAAATATATATATTAGATTAGATGTCTTACTTATTCATAGCAAAGACATTCAAAAATCTGTGCTGATATATGATATAAACACTTATAAGTCTCCTACCGGCGAAAGCCAAAGGGGACTATAGGTTTGCGCTCCGTCCCTCTGTCCATCTGTCTGTCCGTCTGTCTGTCTGTCAGTCCAGATTTCAGTTTTCCGGACTTTTTTTCTTTACCCTTGGAGAAATTGAGCTGATTTTTGGTATGTGAGTCTGCATTAATGAGTTACAGAACGAGTTTGAGTTTGGTTCTGGTCCATTGATTGTTGTGGAAGATACGGATGCTTGACTTAGAAATTACCAGGAAATTTCAGTTTTCTGGACTTTTTTCCTTAACCCTTGGAGATATTGAGCTGATTTTTGGTGTGTGTGTCCGTATCAATGAGTTACAGAACGAGTTTGAGTTTGGTTACGGTCCATTGATTGTTGTGGAAGATACAGATGCTGGACTTAGAAATTACCAGGAAATTTCAGTTTTCTGGACTTTTTTCTTAACCCTTGGAGATATTGAGCTGATTTTTTGGTATGTGTGTCCGTATCAATGAGTTACAGAACAAGTTTGAGTTTGGTTCCGGTCCATTTATTTTTGTGGAAGATATGGATGCTGGACTAAGAAAATTACCAGGAAATTTCAGTTTTCCGGACTTTTTTTCTTAACCCTTGGAGATATTGAGCTGATTTTTTGGTATGTGAGTCCGCTTAAATGAGTTACAGAACAAGTTTGAGTTTGGTTACGGTCCATTGATTGTTGTGGAAGATACAGATGCTGGACTTAGAAATTACCAGGAAATTTCAGTTTTCCGTCATTTTTTGTTTACTCTTGGAGATATTGAGCTGACTTTTGGTATATGCGATTGCATCAATGAGTTACAGAGAAAGTTTGAGTTTGGTTCCGGTCCATTGATTTTTGTGGAAGATACGGATGCTGGACTTAGAAAATTACCAGGAAATTTCAGTTTCCGGACTTTTTTTCTTAACCCTTGGAGATATTGAACTGATTTTTGGTATGTGAGTTCTGTCAATGACTTACAGAACAAGTTTGAGTTTGGTTCCAGTCCATTTATTTTTGTGGAAGATACGGATGCTGGACTTAGAAAATTTCTGGATTTTTTTTTCTTATCCTCGGAGATATTGAGCTGATGCATAAAATCTGATACAACTGTAATATTTTGGAGAGGTTGTTATACCTTTACCACCAAAAAAGATACTCAGAATGCTTTTTAATACTTTTTAATAGATTAGAAAGGAAATTGATAGTGAAAGCTTAATATGACGTCAATTTATGATAAAACAATATTAAGTCTCTTAAAGATCTCTAATGTTTGCTTGATGCTCATCATCTACAGGTGCAGTTTTACGGCTTCAATCTGTTCACTATTCTGATTCTATCGTCTGTCATACTCTTAGAGGGGCTTCACAGAGATAACGTAGCTTGCCAGCAGGTATCAGAACGAGGCTGCCACTTGCAGGGACAACAGCCAGGTGTATTTAGGGTCCATTAAATAAATTTAATTTCACCCACATTTGTTTTAACATTATTAATCTTGAGTGATAATTATTTTCAAGAGTTCAGTGATTATTCAGGAATTTATTTGGAGGTCAATCATTTTGAGGTAAAGTTTTCTTTAATTTTGATGAATTTTCATTCTGGTCACCTGGCTTCCTTTGTTTCTTTGTGCTTATCCCTAGAAATGTTTTTGAGCTCTGAATGATCAATTTAAATTAGAAAGGTCAAAATAATATGACTGATCGAAAATAAAGCTTCGTTACTTATATAGTTGTCTATATGACATTATGGATCTGACAAAATTAAACCTTTGCCTGTCTGGATGATACTACATACTAAACTACAAAATTGCCTACATGGCTGACTATGTGATAATGAATGCATAATTGCAAATTGCCTACATGGCTGTCTATATGACAATTGATCCACAATTACAAAATTGCCTACATGGCTGTCTATATGACAATAGATCCACAGTTCCAAATTGCCTACATGGCTGTCTATATGACAATAGATCCACAGTTGCAAAATTGCCTACATGGCTGTCTATATGACAATTGATCCACAATTACAAAATTGCCTACATGGCTGTGTATATGACATTTGATCCACAATTACAAAATTGCCTACATGGCTGTCTATATGACAATAGATCCACAAATACAAATTGCCTACGTGGCTCTCTTTGACAATTATAGATTCAAAATTGAAAATTGCTTACATGGCTGTCTATATGATAAAAGATCCACATTTGACAAATTGCCTACATGGCTGTATTTATGACAATGGATCCACAATTACAAAATTGCCTACATGGCTGTCTATATGACATTAGGTCTAGAAATCAAAACCACTTCTTTTGTTGTTTACATGCAATATTTGATCGACTTAATAGAATTGCTATGATGGCTGTCTATAAGTTAAATTGGTCTGAAATTACACTGCCTTTATGGCTGTCTATATGACATGGATCTTACCATTCCAAATTGCCAAAATAGTTGTCTCTATGACATAATAGTTGTGGCCTAATCTATTTCCTCTTTGGCTGTTTGTATAATTGCCTATATGGCTGTCTATATGACATAGTTGATCTCAATATCGAAATTGCCTTAATGGCTGTCTACATGACATGGTGGATCTCAATATTGAAATGTCCTATATGGCTGTCTATATGACATGGTGGATTGTATTATTAAATGGCCTATAATGGCTGTCTTTATGACATGGTGTATTGATATAATAAAACTGCCTATGTGGCTGTTTGTAGTTTGTCACAGATCTCAATGAAATTTGCAGATACGCTACTATATTTCGGAGTGAAAATGCAGCCAGAGTGGCAAACAAGACACATTTTTGGCTTTATTTGTGTTTTGATGATTGATTTCAAGTAAATCTTCTGGTAATTGATCATTCAGGCATCTGAGACAGTTAATTTATTATACCATATGGAAAGTTTAGCCAAAAGCAAGGCCATACTCAGGACACTACCATAAATGCTCACTTGCAGAAGCATGTAGCTCATGGATGGAGGTCATGGAATTCAGGATCCATCAAATAAGCTAGTTCTTATGTTTCAGTATTTTGAATTTTATGTAATCAAAATAACTCTTTTTACAAATCTATATCAATTGTTTGATTTTGGGGTCAGATTTTCTTCAAAATATCTTAACTATTTGTATTCAATTATATCCATTTATTTCAATTCTTTTCTCAGGCAATCTCTTTCTCCTAAGGAATTCCATGGTCTTTGATGACAACTACAGTCCATCATAGCCAGGGAGGAATGGTTGTCTACAAGAAATAAAATCAACATAACCTTACTACTAAAATTTCATGGATGTATGAACCATTTTTTGTTTTTAATGCAATCAGTATTTTGACCTTAAGTTATTCTGCATTTCTTGATACAAGTCATATGGAAGCCTGGCCAAGTAAACAATATCTAAGGACTTTTGAAATGTTCATATCATCTCAACATGGCCTTCTAGAGGGCCATATTCTTGGTTATTGGTTTTATTTTGATATATTATTTCCATGTTGGAAATCCATCACTTGCATCTTAGATTGCTAATGATGGAATACTTACCACTAGGTTTTTGATATATCCTGTTCTATTTCTGTAAGTTAACTATCTATACCATACTTACTGTATTTAAGGTTTTATTGATAATAACAATAAACTATAACATCTTTATCGGTATTTCTGTATTGCAACCAGTCCTTGAGTACTCATTTGATGGGGAGGGGGGTAGGGTACAGTACCATAAATACTACCAGATCGGCTATAGATCAACTTTTCAATTTTTTATCAGGGGAAAAATTCGGGCACTGCTCATAGACAAACAAATTCAAGAAGGATTATTTTAATTGTTGTCTTCATTACCAAGACATTAATATAAATCATGCATGGGATGCTTAGACAGTTATTGAGTATCAGTTCTGGAGCATATCAACTTGACATTGCATTTATAGTGGCAGTGCTATCTTGAAAAATAGCTGGTTGTTTTATTGCAGTCAACTGCTGAAATGTGTCAAATGTCACATGTGATTAATTTGACTAACATTTCTCTCGTTTAAGATAAAATGATTGTAAAGCTCAATCATTAACTAAAGCAGTCAAGCAGGGCCTTCTCTGGGCAGAAATTTCTTTTCGCCAACACTTTCGCCAAATTGAAAAAATTGGAGCCAAATTTGGAGTTTAGGAGCCAAATTGGGAGCCATTTTTTTCTTTTTAAAATTGTGCTTAATAAATATGTTCCTTTATATACCTCATCATGGAGGGGGATTGTATTTAAATGTCAATTAACATTCTATTGACAGTTATTTTTTGTAAACAATCACAGAAGAGTTATAGGTAGCCAAGAGGTTACTAGTTGACACACATACCTTTTGCCTCTGTTAATTACTAGTCACTCATGAGCGTGTGTACACAATATCCTCTCAGCCTATGTCAAAATCAATAATTGCTGATGGGTCAAACTTCAGATTTTTTGTTGCCAGTCATTTCGCCAATTTCAATTTTTTATCGCCAAATTCATTTCATTTTCGCATTTGGCGACAATGGCGACCCCCAGAGAAGGCCCAGAGTCAAGGCCAGGTCATCACCTGTGTCCCCTGATATTGGAATCATACAATGTTGAAAGCACTATGCATTAAAAAGTTTTTCCTGTAATACATAAGTAGAACTGAGGGTTTCCGTTACTGTGGAAAGATAATGATTAACACTCACAAACCTTATTCAGACATTTCTACATGCAATAACATGCGTCAGGCTGTTGTTCAGGATTTTCTTAAAAAGTACAGGGTTTTTTGAAAATTATGATCTCAATAAGCAGCTATAAGTAAAGCAAAAGCTAGAAGGTCTCTCTTCAAAATTAACTTAAAACTTCTGAGTGGTGCACTGGTTCTAAGTTTAATAAATAAGTCATTGGAAAAGACATCTCTCTACATTCAGTAGCATGTTACAGTAAAACTGCACATTTATCATTATGTTCAAATAGTGTTGGATTTGTTAAAGAGAAGATTATATACATCACACTTTTATGTCTAATTTTTTAATTATTAGATCAGCTTGAACAGAGTTAACTCTAAAGTCTCTGTGAAGCCCCTCTAAGAGTATGACAGACGATAGAATTAGATGATTAAACGAGACTTACTTGGAAGTTGATGTTTGATCTGGATTCTATCGTCTGTCAACTCTTGGATGGGCTTACACACCCAGCCCTTCCCGACCCACTGCATTTCTTACTCTGTTCAACCTTCAAACATTGTCGTCAAGTTTATAAGATGTAAAGTACTTAAAATAAAACTTCGACCTCCAATGGACTCTAAAGGCTGATACCTGCTGGCAAGCTACGTTATCTCTGTGTAAGCCCATCCAAGAGTTGACAGACGATAGAATCCAGATCAAACATCAACTTCCAAGTAAGTCTCGTTTAATCATCTAATTATTTGATGTTTATGTAGCTTATTATCAGTCAAGAAGCATTAATGAATGTATTTTATTGCTTTAACATGAGACTGGGTTTAAAAGAAAGATGAACACATTCAACATTATTTTGCTTGAGGTGCACTATCTGAAAAATAACAGTCAATTTAAACCTTCATGATGTGCCATCATGAAGTCAACATTTCTCCAAAAATAATTACTTAATAAAACTGATCTGTTCACATTCTAAAATGAGTTTGAAAATAGAAATCAAACCATGCAGTGAAAAGCTTTAAGAATGGAAAGTGTATCAGATATTATGAATCACCCTATACTTCATAATCTTCTTGTTTTAGACAATCTTTTACATGATGCAGCTATCATCTTTAATTCAGAAGGCTTCTATATTATATATTGTTTGGCATTCTTTTTGTTTACACGGATGGCAAACATTTGTAGTTGTTAATGTATGTTTTGTTAAGATAGTGGAACCACAATAGTTCAGCAACATTTCATTTCGGAACTCATGATCTTTCACAATGTTATCTGAGGTTTCCTAATGAAAATCATTAGGAAACCTCGGTTAACACTGTTAAAGTTGATTACAACTGTCACATTGTAGATCGATTACAGGTACACTACCTTAAGTTGCTTTTATTTCTTCTATCCTATTCAATATTGTATCAAAAGGCAGGTGATAACATAAGAATACACAGGTAAAGATTTACTATTGTAATGGTATGGTAAAAAAGTGATTGTGAAGATCTGTGAATTTTTGTATAAGATGAACCAATTCCCTTACTACCATGATTTTTTATGCCCCACCTGAAAAAAAAAAAATAGCTTAGTAAAAAAGTGTTGAAAGTGAAGTAGAATATAAAGAGATAAAAATAAAAAAAATCACGAGTTTTGAATATTCATTTACTATTCCTTTCAATTTGGACCAGACATTTTCTGTCTGGTAAAGGGTTAACCAACTCTACTTGAGGTAATGAAATTGTACTCATATGTTACATTTAACCAGATCACAAAGGTTTTGGCTCATCAAAATTAAAACAGGTTGTGGTTGATGATTTAAGAAAAGAAGATAAAACTTCATATTGTAATGAAAGTATTGTTAAAAGTATTACAAGTGCCAGTGATATTCGATTTTGCTACAATATTTCTCTTAATAAGAAACCATCTTAGTTTCATCAGATGCACTGGTTGTTTTGGATGGCTGCAATATGTGCAATGTGTGTACTGTATTAAAGTTATTGGAAATAGCATCTTTATCCACAGATTTGATAGTTATGTTATGCAAATGATGCAGTTCCTATAAATTATGATTTTTAAGGGATTTTAAACGTCTGGACAGGTTTGTATTTAGTGTATTTCTTGACGAGATGATAATTCTAAAATTCTAGATTAGAGAAAGTGACATTGTATATTTAGCAATGGCATAACAACCATCATGAAAACTTTGGTTTCCTCATCCATAAGAAACAGGATTGTAATGAGTACATCTAGTGCTGTTGGGTTTTGGATCTGAAAAAATATCAACATACCTTTGTCACTCACTCTAGTCTGGGACTCTTAGATGCTGACAAGAGCTTATCCCTGAGTTTTGAAAATTTTTTCTTGAAATTAACCCTTGTCATGCTGTATTGTCAATATTGTCAACTTTTGCATAATAGATAACAAGATGTTTGTATTGTGTCTCATAGAACTATTAGATAGTTATTGGACTATTGCATTTCAAGGGGGCAGTGCAAAATGATTTCAGGCGCCTATTGTGGTATAGGTGAAGTAATTCAATTTCCCACGATCTGTCACAAATCTTTAGGGAAACTCTGGTCCATGTAAATAAAAGTTCAAGGTGATCTCTGATTGGTCAACATTATTTAAATTCAAAATTATTTTAATATTTTTAGCTCACCTGAGCTCAAGGTGAGCTATTGTGATCGTAGTATGTCCGTCATCAGTCGTGTGACGTGCGTCGTCCGTAGTCCACAATTTCTTTAAACATCTTCTCCTCCTAAATCAGTGGGCCAATCTTGATGAAACTTTGCAGGGATGTTCCTTGGGTCAAGCTCTACCAAAGTTGTTCAAATAAATGAAATCCACCCTTAACTTTTCCTTTACCCTTAACAAAATGGGTGAAAATATGAAAATCTTTAAAAATCTTCTTCTCTGAAACCAGAAGGCAGATAGCTTTCATATTTGGTATGTAGCATCATCTAGTGGACCTCTACCAAGTTTGTTGATATCAAGACCCTTGGGTCATATTTGGGCTTTGCCCGGGCCCAACCCTTTTTACATAGAATCAAAGAGCGAAAATCTTCAAAAATCTTCTGATCTGAAACCAGATGGCACACAGCTTTCATATTTGGTATGTAGCATCACCTAGTGGGCCTCTACCAAGTTTGTTCATATCAAGACCCTTGGGTCATATTTCGGCTTTGAACCGGTGCATCCCTTTATCTCTTATGATCACGAAGGGTAAAAAATGAAAATCTTCTTCTATGAAACCAGATTGCAAACAGCTTTCATATTTGGTATGTAGCATCATCTAGTAGACCTCTACCAAGTCTGTTCATGTCGAGACCCTAGGATCATACTTGGGGTCCACCCGGGCGCAACCCTTTTTACATAGCATCAAAGATCGAAAATCTTTTAAAATCTTCTTTAATTGAAATTAGAGGGCAAACTGCTTTCATTTTTGGTATGTAGTATCATCTAGTGTGCCCCTACCAATTTTCTTCATATCAAGACCCTTGTGGCATATTTGGGCTCCACCCGGGCGCATCCCTTTCAGCTCATCTGAGCACGAACGGTGAAGATAGGAATACCTTCAAAAATCTTCTTTTTTGAAACCAGTAGGCAGACAGCTTTCATATTTAGTATGTAGCATCATCTAGTAGACCTCTAAGTTTGTTCATATCAAAACCCTGGGATCACATTTGGGGTCCACCAGGGTGAATCCCTTTTTACATAGAATCAAAGAGCAAAAGGCATATCTGTCTTGCTCTTTGCTGAAAATGTTCCATGGTATTGATCTTAGGCAATTATCTTCTTTTTGACATCTGCCTATCTAATTAATGTGATGTCCCAGGGGTCAAAGAGACTCAGGTGAGCGATCCAGGACCATCTTGGTCCTCTTGTTTCTTTGTTTTTAATCTGTTGCTGAAATACTATCGAAAAAATTAAGATTTTAAACCATTTTTCCAGTCCAATAGCTATTTTTAAACAGGGATAAATTTCGTCGAGGGGCCGGTAAAAACAGCTGCTTGGTAAGGGTGATCTCAAAAATGGCCTGAAAAGTTGTAGAGAAAAGGGATCATGCCATACTAATTTTTATTTCATTACATGTAAATTGAATGGCCCTCAATTTAATGCAGGTTTGACCATTTTTGCAAACCCTTGGACTGAGCTTTGACCAAATATGTTATTATGGCCACCTTCGGAAAATGAATTACTTCACTTAGACCTTTAAATTTAGTTGTGTGCTGACCCTTCAATATGGAGGCCAATTTACATTAAGAAATGAAATTTTCGTATGTTTCATGTGAAAAGGCATTTTACATGAAATCTGCTTGAGACAGAAGTAATTTGAATAAAGTTGACTTTTTTCATGTCAGGCACTTTTCATTAATGAAAATTAGAAAGGGGCTGTCACATAAAAATCTTACTTTGGTGGCTTAGATTATGTGGGACAGCACTCTTGTTGTTATTGTATTGCATGAATTTATTGTGTTTTTTTTAACAATAATAACAGAGATGTTTATGTTCTTTTGATGTGGATATTTCATTTTTCAAACCTTTTATTAGCTTGGCTGTTTTGGTGCTGTTGTCATTCTCGTCATTGTGCTAAAACTTTGACATTTTGTGATATCTCTAGTTCTACTGAAGGCATTCTTTTGAAACTTGGCACTCATATTATCAAACAAAATAGCAACATATGCTATCAAGGAGCATAACTTTAAAAGCATTTTGTGCAAATTATGCCCCTTTTTCAACTTAGATTTTTATATCACTATTCAGCATCTAAAAGAAGTGCAAAGGAGCTCTTATTATATTTTTAATTTAAAAAGCAATTTAGTTTTTGGTTTCTAGTTTTTTTTTTCATTGATAATGATAAACAGTTGATAAAGGTAGCATTTACAAAAGATATGTTGTGTTTTCTTTTAGCTCAGAAATTGACCGGTTAGAAAGGTATAAATGAAATAGTTTAAAGTTTTTGATTTACCTTCATTATAGAAAATTTTGTAGTTTCAACTTCTAATTACGTCTTAGCAAAATAATCAGGATATAACATGTAGTCATTGAACCCTAGAAAATCAATTTAACTGAAAATTATATATTGTCAGCATTTTAGTCAGCAATATTGACCATTATTCTGGGTGCTTAAAGGCTCTATGTCACATCACAAATTTAATAAACTGTTCTGTTTAGTAATGCTCCGTAAAGAGAAAGTACATTGATGTACTTCATTTGAAAGGGGAAATATCAAACATTACTATTATTTATTGAATAATGTCATTGTTGCATTGATGTGTACATGAATAAAGTCCGATCGAGGAGAATTTTAATTTATATGCAAAAGGTAAAATCCGAGGGCAGAGCCCAAGGATTTTGCTTTGTAACGTATAATTCCTCCTCCCCATAAGACTTTGTGTGCATGGCATTAGTTTTGGTTCTCTCATTGTAACAATATCTTACCAAATAATTGATCTAGAATAGAAATTGCCAATAACAAAGTATAGTCATAAAAATACTTCATTCATGCACTTATCCCTTCCTAAGTTCAAAAATTCATTTTGACAAAAATTGATAAAGGTCAATGATATTTCAAGATGTTGACTAATGCATTCTAATGGATTTTAGTCATTGTTGTGAATATTGTTAGCCTGAAGTATAATTATTAAAGAAATAATTGATTTACGTGGTAAAGGGATTATGTTGTATTTCATAGGAAAATGAATAAAAGTTGCTTTGGTAATTTTAAGCCATTTTACCTTTTATCTGTTATTCTTCTCCTTTATTCTTTTTCTTTATCATAATTTCAATATTCAGGGCTCGTGTATGCGTTTGATATTAGGAGTCATTGACTCCTCACCTCAGAAATTCTTAGGGTCAAATTTGAATATAAAGGGGTCAACAACAGAAAAAGCAAATCAATAGTAGAATTTTGCATATTTAACCCTTTGCTGTTTAATCCCTGCTTTTTACGTGCCGATGATTTTATGATTGAGAAAACATTGTGAAAAAAGAAGAAATTGCTTGTGACAAACAATTTCTTCTTTACCACACTATTTTCTATCCTACTGAATGGTTATTTTTCATTTTTAATCCACTTTAAAATATTATTAACATAACCTTTGAATTTGGGCAGGTCTAAAATTTTATAAATCAGGAAAGGGTTAAGGGTCAATTTAGCTATTTCTTGTCATGATATGAAACCAGTAATTAATTTGTAGAACTTAAGAAATTTTTAGGTGTAAAACCATGTTTTGACCCTTAGTTATACCTCTCAAGGGGTCAAAATGACCGCCCCCCTTGGACAAATTTCTAGGAGTCAAATTAAGATATTTTCTGATTCTCAGGGGGGGTCAAAAGCCTGTAATAAGGGTCAAACATGAACCCTGATATCAAATCCTTACTTTTGAAATACCTCTCCAATATTACATTGATAACTGTACCTACATATTTTGCTTGATCTCAGAGAGTTCCAATAAAATCTTTGACCAAATTAAAGATTTTCAAGCATTGATTTTCAAGGATAATGCCTAAAGTGTTAGCAGATCACTGGCCTAATCCATTGACTTCAGTCATGGCACACTCCTCAGATATTGAATTGAGCCTGTGTTTGACATCTCCAACAAATTCAAATGTGCCCCAAACAAAGACTCTGGCTAGCTTGGGCATCAGCATAGTCTGACTAGGGTTTTCACTTTTAACTTTGTAGAAAGATAAGGTCCAAATGTCTCTTTAGAAAGTTAAGCAAACTTGTTATTATACTATGTACAACTTGGCAGTCAAGGTTGGATAATGTTGTCCCTTCACGCACATGACAAATTGTTGGAAATGTCACACACAAGCTCATTTGTCATTCTTTTGCAAAATATATGGTCACAGACATGTAAGAATAAAAAACATGGTTTCACCATGTCTGTCTGTCCTTCCCTCCATCCGTCTACCTTTTTATACGCTGCCGGGGGCGGACATATATTGGCGTCATCTTCTCTGTCTGTCCATCTGTCCGTCCATACGTCCGTCCATACGTCCGTCCACTTTTCTTGTCAACGCAACTCCTCCTAAACTTCTGGCTGGATCTTCTTGAAACTTGGTCAATGTTATCACCTCAATTGGTAGATGTGCATGAAGGAAGGATTTTACGGTTCGTTGATTTTTGCCTGAGTTATGCCCCTTGATAACTTAGTCTCTGGGTCCACTTTTCTTGTCAACGCAACTCCTCCTAAGTTTCTGGCTGGATCTTCTTGAAACTTGGTCAATGTTATCACCTCAATTGGTAGATGTGCATGAAGGAAGGATTTTAAGGTTTGTTGATTTTTGCCTGAGTTATGCCCCTTGATAACTTAGTCTCTGGGTCCACTTTTCTTGTCAACGCAACTCCTCTTAAGTTTCTGGCTGGATCTTCTTGAAACTTGGTCAATGTTATCACCTCAATTGGTAGATGTGCATGAAGGAATGATTTTATGGTTCGTTGATTTTTGCCTGAGTTATGCCCCTTAAAAACTTAGTCTCTGGGTCCATTTTTCTTGTCAATGCAACTCCTCCTACGTTTCTGGCTGGATCTTCTTGAAACTTGGTCAATGTTATCACCTCAATTGGTAGATGTGCATGAAGGAATAATCTTATGGTTTGTTGATTTTTGCCTGAGTTATGCCCCTTAAAAACTTAGTCTCTAGGGCTTATTGCCTCAGTTATGCCCTCTTAAAATTTAGTCTCTGGGGCTTATTGAAATTGCAGCCTTGTGAATGCAACTCATCCTAAGTTTCTGGCTGGATCTAAATGAAACTTGGTGGATGTTATAACCGAAATTGGTAGATGAGCATGAAGTAAGGATTTTATGGTTCATTAATTTTACCCTAAATTATGCTCCGTTAAAACTTAGTAGCTAGGGCTTTTTGAAATTGCAGCCTTTTGACACACAACTCCTCCTTACTTTTTTGTCTTTATTTAAATGAAACTTGGTCAATGTCATCACCATAATTTGTAGATGTACATGGATCAAGGATTTTATGGCTCATTTATTTCCCTGAATTATGCCCCCTTAAAACTTAGTGCCTGGGGCTTATTGAAATTGCAGCCTTGTGAAGGCAACTCCTCCAAACTTTTTGTCATGCCCTATTGTTTTCTGGTCAAAAAGGTCAAAAGATGTTTGAAAATCGTTTCTGGAACTGAGACAAAGCCCTTTTTGGGGTTAAGTTTGCTCTGTAACAGTCCTGTGTTCAGGATCACATAACAGTGCAAACAGTTTGCCAATTATACCCTGCTTTGCATGTGCACTTGCTTACAAAGTGGGGAATTATTGGCAAACTGTTCACACCGTTTTATCATCCTGAACACAGGGCTGATCTAGTTCAAACTGTAGACAATGTTTAAGGCACCCATCCAAGTAAATATTTGAATCAAAATGGCAAAACAATTATGAGGGTCAACTTTCATACAATTATAAATTTCAATGAGAGTTTGAAATGTCTATCATTTTTTTTCTTTACAGCAGTGAACTGAAAATTGATGTCTAATGGATATAAGTCAAATTGTGGTGTTGAAAATGGAATTTAAGGTAGTAGACCCATAATATCTCTGCAAGGTTTTGGATTTCATGAACTTATTGTGAAAGATCATGAGTTCCGAAATGATGCTGAACTATTACGGGTTCACTACCTAAAACCATATTGAGCCGCGGCAATAGCGCAGTTGGTAGCGCGCCGGACTTCTAATCCAGGGGTCTATATTCGCACGGGTTCGATCCCCGGCCGCGGCACTTATCCTTTCCGACATTTGTCTTCCACCAATGGGTAGATAATCGTAAACCTATTTGGAATAGCAACTGGAGGCTAGGAAAGGGATGTGGTGGTAGTACTGGCGTGAGAAATACCAGGAATCCATCGTTAGGTGCTCCAGTCGTCGCGATATAACTGAGAGATTGTTGAAAGCGACGTAAAACCCCAATTCAAATCAAAATTAAAACCATATTGATATGAAAAAAAATAAAAAAAATAAAGAATAAAAATATATAAAAATATAGTAAGAAAGTGTTAAAGAAAGCTGTCAACTATATTAAAACTTAAAGGAATTGACTTTTTTTGATGATCATGTTCCTTGAATAAAAAACAACAACTTGCCTATCTCACAAAAAAGGACAATCAGTGAATTTTGTTTCAAAATACTTGAACAAAAGGTTGGTATCAGTAGAAGTGAATGGGTTGTTGCATTTCAAAAGATCTCTTACCATAGTCAAGATCTGAAAAGATCTTTCTAGATGAAAGAAATCAGCAATTTTGGGCAAATAAGAAGTTTTGACCCTACGTCACTGTAGCCAGTCTGATGAGCTCACGCAGTCTGTCTATGGTAAAGATTCTTCATACTGCACATATAGTCCCTTTTTTGCTCAGGGGCTGTCAAATATATTGAGTGGTCAGTGAAACACTATTGTAAGTGCCTATATATTGATAGGCACTTACAATAGTGTTGTGCTGACCCTTGATGTATGATTAGGTTAAGATTCCAATTATTGTATGAAATTAGAAATGAAAGAAAAAATTGGTTTAATGAAGTTTTATTAAAGCTTTTCATTTAATTACATTTGATATTGAAAGGTTTTTCTACGTTTGGACATTTTATAGCTTTATTACTTGTTTCAGAATGGCCATAGCAGAAGAGGAAGAAGAATATTTACGAGCTCGTTCAGCAGCTGTGACATCAGCAATGACGTCCATGACATACTCCCGACCCGTCAGCAGTCGTAAGAGGAAACAGCAGACCCCTCGACCATACACACCACAGCATACGAATCTGTCAACCACCTTCTCGACGAGAGAGTCAGTGGCAGATACAGAAGAGCAGCAGGATTTTGATGTCTCAAAGTAAGTGTGATATTTAAAGGCCCCTTGATAAAAAAAGTGGTTTCTTCAGGGCCAAGTGATAAGGATTGCAAGGGCGTAGCTCCCATTACGCACATTACACAATTGCGTAATACAAACGAAACCTCTTTTGAAAATATGGCTGGTGGATGATCATAACATCGAAACTACAGCTTATTTAAGCTGTAGTTACGATGTTTGATTATTCACCAACTCTCAAATCATAAAAACTGGGAGTGGACGAGGGTATAAGTCTTTAGTCACAGTCCACTTAACGCCTTTATCCTATATATTCTTTGGTGGTCGCCTTCAAAATGCGTAAAAATTTCAAAATCCTAGGTACGCCTATGGATTGGGTCGTTTTGTTTGGTAAGTGCAAAGTACATGTAGCTGTAACTGCATATTTATCTATATGCAGTTTAAACTGTCTTTACATTATGAGCTTTCAATTTGTTCTGAACACTGAACACTTCAATGGTCATGTGGGTTTATCCATGGGCTAACTATTTCAGAGTCCCAACTTAGTACTTGTTATACAGAGGAGGGACATGGATGAGTGATTTTTATTGTGATATGACTAAAAGATTTTCAAAAGCTGTCCGAAAAACAATCCAATTTGCTATTATTATATTATCTCCCCTCACCATTACTCCGAAAACTCATTCCTCCCACTCATGTGATTTCACACCACATTTATTAAAAATCTTTCACCTTGTCAATTTCATGATATTGTTAAGGTAGCAATGGACACATGGCGTCATTTCTCCCGCCCAATGAATTTTTTTGTTCACATATGTTGTAGATTAACACTGTATGGTCATTATATCAAAATTTGAAGGTACCTTTCCGTGCTCATTTTCATGTTAGATTTATCTGCCCTTGAGTGGTACTGGCCATTTTTAAGAAAATCATTTATATTCATTTTAGGTCCAGTTTAAACTCAGTACCAGCTGATAGCTTTAAAACATATACATGTCAATAGACCTTATACATGTACACAATGGTACTTACCAGGGAAATTTCTCTTTGATCAATTGCATTTGCATAATGTGCCTACAAAAGTTAAAAATGTGCTATTTTTTTGTAATTTTAATGGGTGAAAGTGCCACAAAAACTTATTTTTTAAAGAAATTACCCAATGATTTTTTTTTTTATTTTCAAAGATTTTTAATAACCATATTTTTCCTTTATTTGGTAAAAAATTCAGCATACCTTTCCATGCAAGTAAGAAAGTGTTTCGTTTTTCATTAGAGATCCCTCCTAGTTAAAGACACTAATAACATACTTTTATTGTTAAATTCACTGATCCAGTCATTCAATTGATATCAAACGTTGAAAAGAAGCCAAGTTATGAAATTTAACCAGCATTATTGTACATCATTTCCATAAACAGAATCTTATGAAAACTGGTCTTTTTAAACAATTCGCAAAAAGAGCTGTAAAATAAACGAAAACCAACTTCCGGTTAATAGAGTTGGAAGGCTACTCTCCATTGCCACATTAACTCTTGGATCTAGCATGATTTCTTGCCTGTTTGTTTCTCCACAGAGATGCCTTATTCCGACAGCTGTGTGTTTTACATTGGATACTAGAAGCCATGAGTACCGATCCACCTTCAGCCATGACACCCATCATGTCTTGTTGGAGTCTCTCGTAAGTACTTCATGGTATGTTTTCAAGGCAATTATCAAATTTCAATATTCAGGGTGAGACTTTCATGAAAAAAAAAGAGAAATTGTACAATACCCCAGGGAATATGTGATAATACCAACAAAATCACACAACTGTTTTTCAGAAATTTTATGACCGTAGAATGATCATTTTGCTGTTAGGTAGAAACCTTGATTAGTTCATAAGTTTTTGAAAAAAAGAAGAAAAAAAACCAACCCCAACTAACTAATGAAATAGGATACCTATAAAGGAAGTAATTTTTATTTGATACATAATTAAGCTGCATTTCATTTAACCTCTAATCCATGTAGGGAATAAAAAAAATAAGCAAACCACAAGCTATGATATCTTCTTAAATTTAAAAGACAGATACTTAGTGAGTTTATGAGAGAGATGGTATATAAAGGACAAAATGAAGCGTAAGACATGGTATAAAATGGTCTGTCTTGCTAAATTCTAACTAGAATTAATTCTTATAACTTTCAGAAGTATGACTTGATAAAGGCATGAAAGTTAATCCAATCAAATTGTAAGCTTCAAATTTTTGTGGGAAGGAAGCTCTGAAAATATTTCAATCTGAATTGGTCTGGCTGTCTTCCTTATGACACTGAAGTATTGACTTTTGTCTTTTGGTGTCCCTGGTTTGTTCTCTGATTGCGGCACACATCCTTTCCGACTATTTATCTCTATCCAATGGGTTGACAATTGTAGACCTATGTGGATTTACAGCTGATGGCTAGGAAAGGATGTAATGGTATAACTGGTATTGGAAATACTAGGAATCCATTGTTTGGTGCTCCATCCTCTGCAATATAACTGAAATATTGTTAAAAGCTGTGTAAACAAACTAACAAACTTTTGTGTTTTGTGATGCATGTTAGCCTTTTAGCAAGACAGTTCCCTTTCTAGATTTTTTTACCATTTGCAAAATATAAAGGATAGAAGGTCCATTTCATATCATTGGTGAAGGTTTTAGATCGTTTAAGTATTTGTGAAAATGATAATGATTTACAAGTACATGTGTAGTTTGGATAATTAGTTATATGTTTTTCAAAACTGATATTGATTATTAGGATTCCTTAATATTCAGTTATAGCTTTCATTTTATAACTTAATCTTTGTATTATTATGGTAAATGGTCATTTGGTTTTCATAATAATTATTTCTCTGCTGTTTTTGAAATAAACACAAGATTTTTTGTAGTGTTCTTATCGGTAATGGATTCATGTTGCCTTTGTGCCAATTTTTTGCTATTTTTAAGGGTCCCTAGGGAACCCTTTTAAGTCTTTAAAATTTTATTGAAATTATTTGGAGCTTTTATTTTGCATGAAAAACCCTTAATTTGGATGAGTAAACCTTTAAATTTGTTATATCAAGAATCTTCCATAAGCATTATAAAATGAGCCTGCATGTGAGATTTTCATCAATTTCAAATATGCCCTAAGCAAAGACTGACCAGCCTGTGCATCCACAAAGTCTGACCAGAGTCTTTTCTAGGCGTTTAGTAGAAAGATAAGGTCTCAAAGTATCTGTAGACAATAAGGTAACTTTATATTTACAGTTTTTGACAGTCTGGGCCTCCAATGTTTACATGTCAAGAACATTTCAAATTGTTGGAAATGTCACACACAGGCTCAAATGAAATTGTTCTTTAATTTTCTTCATTTGTCTGCTTCTTACCTAACTTACAGTACACAACCATAAAATTCCTACACAATTATAAACTAGGGTTTGAAAGGATGTAGGTGTCTGCGCGTCTGAGATACAAAACTATGTGATGTGACTCCAATCAAACAGTAACAAATTCTTTTTCTGTAGTTGAGCCCAAATATCATTCCATCAACTGTTTTTCCTTTAATCAGGGAATACAAGTCATGTAGCTCTAATTTTCCAAAAAATATTTTACATTTAAAGGTTCATTTATTTCCATTTATTACTCGTCACTACCGTTGCATATGCCAATAAGAGTGACACCTAAAGAAGACGGTTCGTTGTTACAGAGGATAGTGCAATGATACATTCCAAAACTACTGCTGAGATCCGCCATAGTTCATTAACACGCTTGGTGTATAGCACCGGCCCACCAAACCTTGGTTTAACATGTCATCTAAAAGACAATTAGTTTATTAGTGTGCTAGCCTGGGAATCAAACCCACATGATCAAACTTCAATTGTTTTGAAGTCCAGTGCTTTACTGACTGAGCTAATTGGGCTGACTAACATTTAAAGGGGTGACCCCAAAAAATTTAAGAAGGACCCCTAAAATCCAAAGTTATTGAGTCCTTTGGACCCAATTTTGTTGATATCAGACTAAAAACTGAATAGGTTTTAGAGTATGTCCAAGAATCAACATGCATCTTTGTTTACAGAGAGATAGGTGGATCAAGAGCCAAACCAAAGAAACTACAAAAGGACAAGGCTCATCTGTGACATATATGCCACATATATAGCAAACAACTATGTTACTTAATATGCCACTAATATTGGACATAAATCTTTACATATATGTGGCATATAATCAATTTTGTAGGGGCCATTTTGTTGTTATCAGACTTAATATCCCGCAAGGTTTTCAACATATGTCAATTAAATCAATATGCATCTTTGTTTTCAGAGAGATAGGTGGTTCAAGAGCACAACCAAAGAAACTTCAAAAGGACAAAGCGACTGAGTCAGGATGGGCTAACTTTAAAGATTCTGGAAGAGTAAGTGCTTATAGTCTTATTCTTTGATATAAATCTTTGAATTCATACTCAATTATTCAGACTTATTAGAATATAGGCTAGGATACCTATGAGATAAATGCATGTATCTCTTGCTAGAAAGGTTTTTATATGAGTTGAGTTTAAATTGATGATAAATTGTAAAATTGTTTTTCATGAACTGATCTTGATGTCTCGAGATCTCAGCTAGAAGAGCAGCTCAGTATTCATGAATATTGTCATAGGTTTTTGTCATTAAAATGCCATAATCTAAATACAACTTAGATTATGTATCTTTTTGAGTGATATCAAGAAGGAAATTGTTATACCACTTACATTAGGAAGATATTCTTAGGTAGTCAACACTCGTAAATAAGCCAGGCAAAGCCATGATATTGTGTAGCTCTTTGTCATTTTTTCAACTTACATATATTTGTTAAAAATTTGAAAATTTTCAGAAGGTTACAACTGTACAAATAGTTACCCCACAAATATCAAATACTCAGGTAAAAAGTATTAACTGGGCAGGTTCCAATTGTTTACAAAAGAAGGGTTTGGCACAAATTGAGTTTCATAGTCTTGTCTTCTATACTATTCATCAAAAAATTAAAAGCCAAATGCTCTTGAATTAAAAACTTTGTCTCAATGCTGTATAAAATTAATGCGAAAGGTCATTAGACATTGAAAGCCCAACTTAAGAAGGAAAATATCTGGGCTCAAGGTTATAAAACCTTTCTCAAGCTTAGAATTTACTCAAAATTTTAAACTTAGACAAAAGCTTTAATTCTGTTGTAAATCTATAATAAATGAAGGAACATAAAGATGATAGATATTTGGTTTGTACAATTAGCAACTTATTGTTTTTCTGTCATAATCATGCATAAATTTATTTAGATTCTTAATGCAAGAAAATTCTGAATTAAGCATGAAAAAATTCATAATCTTTGACCCTGAGTTGGCTTTCATGACAGTATATTACTCAAGATCAGGGCCCAAGGTTGTTACATTTTTGTGTGCTCAACTGAGAATTTCTCAACTTTACAATTCAAATAAATGCATTTACATAAAAGTTTATATTATTAAGTTGTTATTTATATATTTATAAAGAATTACAGCTTTATTCTCAAGTTGAATTTTGAGAAAATTTAGAGTTGAGAATGAGAAAAGTTTTATAATATTTGGCCAAAAATATTTGGCCAAAAATTCTGCATGTCTGAGCAAATTGATCTTTTCTTGTACTACCTACAAACACTATTGTATTGTGACCTGAATGACAAGACTAAATGAAAGAGGTGTTGGCAAAACTAATTATAGTCTATGGTGAAAAAGGAACATCAAGTATAAATAGGAGGTCAGCGCAACACTATTTTAAGTGCCTATAAATGTATAGGCACTTAAAGCTGCTCTTGCACAGTTTTTCATAGAAAAAATACAAAACTTGTTCTAAGTTTTGGAAATGTGTGTATTTTTAGACTATGAAGAATGGCCCAAAGCATTGGCACTAGAAACAACATATTTAAATAAGTTTGTAACTTATTTTTTCGAAGTGGCAAGCTCAGTAAGGTATCCAGTCTATTTATTTCTAGTCTATTTATTTAAAAATCGTTATTTTCCGTGAATAACCTTTCATTTTTTGCCTGTATTGATATGAAGTTTCTAGCTGTCAAATACTTTAACCTTAATCTTTGATTGAATAAGACAAACATGCCGAATGTCAAGCAAAAATAGTTGGCTCGAAATTGAAGAATAATTTTTTTAGCGTTAGTAGTCACTTTATTTTTTAGAATGAATTTAACCTAAATTCGGGTATATCGGTCTTTCTTTCGATGAATTACCAGATTGAATCTTGTTATTTTAAAGGCTTCAACATGATGGGGTAGTTTATTCCGATTGATTTTACGAAAAATGTTAAAATTCACATTTTCCCAATCTGTGCAAGAGCAGCTTTAAAATAGTGTTGCACTGTTCCCTCAAAATGTGCTAAACATGTAATTACAATATATATCTTTTACAAGATAATTTGGTTCCATTCTGAACAGAATTAGATAAACAAATCTGATAAACCTATAAAAAAAAAACTTTTATTGAAGCACTAATTTGGTATCTAAATATCTTGCCTTGTGGCAGCGGCTATCAAATATCTTAAGTGGAAACATTTATTTGGCTATGACAGAAATTGAACTCTGCTGATTCTATTCCAATTAAGAGGGTTCAATTTCCACCATGGCCAATAGATATTACTTATTGTGACAATTTCTTATGCTTGATGCTCATTATCATTCAGTTATCATTATAATTGAAGGGTTACGGGAAAATAAAACAACACAAATATAACAGTGGTGAATGGTAAATGAGTAAGTGATTTTTGTATCCGCATGATATATAACACACAACAATTCAATGGGTCAGTACAAAACTATTGTAAGTGCCTATAAATATATAGGCACTTTCAATAGTTTTTTGCTGATTCCTTGAAATGCAAGCATTAAAAACATGCAATAATACAGCCACTTCATGATTAAAAGAATAAAGATGAAAAAGAAGAAAATGTATTACATTATATACTAAATTTTCTAATGATAATAATAACCAAATAAATAATTTTTGTATGACATAATTATGTAGCAACTCATTTCCTTTAGATGTTATTTTTTCCAATTCAAAAAAAAAAAAAAAGAAAAGCAAAAAAAAAAGAATAAGATACTAATAAAATGACACTGATTAAAAACATCATCAGTGAAATAGATGTAATATTGCTTCATTTCAGACTAAATGTTTTATTCCTATAAGACAGAGAAATAAGAATCATAAGTTTCATTCCTGATATAAAAATGCACTTAATTGCTTGATTTACTTTTGGTACCAATTTGCTTATAATGATTTGACACGCAAAGCTTGTGCTTTGTTTTTATTGCACAATTTCAATTTGAATTAAAATGATTTAAAACTTGATTGATTAAATATTTGTTCAATTAAATCTTCAAGAAAGTGATTAATTTTACCCTTTTCAAATGTGTGTAATAACAAAATGAATAAATTTTAGGGTCTCTTTTCTAAACAAAGTAAACTTTTCAACTAGGTGAAGTTCAAAGTATACATTGTGTGAATTTGAGTTGTTTCCATGCCAATAAAAGATTGTAGAAATAATCTAGAACTGTTCATGTTGTTTAAGGTTAAAAGAAGTGTTCCTAAGGTATTGTGTGAATGATTTGATATAGAACATTTGATGTTTGAAAGGTAGAAATTTGTTAAATATACATGTAGGGCAGACATAAAGAAGTGAAATACATGTAGATAAGGATTTTATTGAACTCACTAGAAGATTCAATTGAAGATAGCTTATGTCAGAGATTTTAAGGTATTTCAGGTCAGCTTCAAAAACAGGAGAATGGAATATATCAAAATTTAGACTTGACAAGAAAAAGCCAACCTAATTGTGTTCAGGATGCAAACATTTAAAAATGCTACCTCGCTTTTCATGTAATTACAAAGCCGCAAAGCCGGTGACCATTTCTTAACAATTTTGGAAATCTTCTCATCTTGAACACAAGGCTTCATTATCACACTCACAGGGACTAGTGGAAATTTAAATTCTATAAGCTTATAAATAAAGTTTCATTTGAATTATAAATTTTCAAATGTGAATAGTTCATTTCATGTGATGTTAGATCACATGATTGGTTGTAAAAAAGAATTCAATAACTTTATTTTTGACAATTCTTTCCTAACTCTTCCTCACATAAACAGTATAGGGATGAGTGTCTTTTTCACTGTGTTTATTGGGGTATAAAGTGCAATTGCCTTGGCACATGGCAAATAACGCCCGTAGGGCGTTATGTTTAAGCCATGTGCTAAGGCAATTGCACTTTATACCCCTATAAACGCTGTGAAAAAGACACTCTGCCCTTATAATTGCAATCCCCTTGGTCTAAGAAACTATTAAAATACTCGGCTAAATATTGAAGTTTCGAATCTACTTTCTGCGTGTATTACGCAATCTATTTTTAGATCGTGTATTTTTTCTCGCTATCGAAGTTAAACGGCATAAAGTTAAACAAATGGTACACAAACAAAAAACAATTTGACATTCGTAGAGGTACTTATGATCTTAACATAATTTTGACAAGTTATTCTGCATTTTAAACCGAAACTATCGTGATCGGGCTTAGCTGAGAGGGTTGCTTGGTGGTCTTCGTCGACTCGCTGTAAACATCGACTCAGAATCTGAACTGCATGCTTTTAATCATAAATTCTTTCGAAAAAATTCTATTATATTAAATAGCAATATTACGATATGGAAGGGGAACGAGGGGTTTTCGAGTTCCTAAAACACAGGACATGCAGATCAAAGGTCGGGGGTTCCCCGATAGACCTATTGCATTTTATACAGAAATAAAGTGCAATGGATTTCCCCACGTGATGCGATTTAAACCAATCAAAATTCTTTATTTCATAATATTGCAATTATGAGTTGTATGGGAATAGGATAAAGGCATCATTTTAAAGACAGAATTGTTTGTCTACCATGTTAACACAATGTAGATATTAAACTAAATAAGTCCTAACTATAACATGTAGGTGATCTAGAATATTTCTTACTTTCATTCAAGTCGGGCTCAATATTTGCAAAGGTAAAATGAATGTTACATGTTCCCATAGTTATTTTCCTGTGTGATATTATAAATAGTCCATTGTTTCTTGTATAATGTTGCATGAAAGACACAGCTTTGAAATGAAAATGAGCCTGTGCATGACATTTCCAACAATTTCAACTGTGTGCCAAACAAGACTCTGGCCAGCCTGTGCGTCTGCACAGGCTGGCCAGAGTCTTTACAAGACGCTTTGTAGATAGATTACGTCCAAAAGTGTCCTTAGAAAGTCAGGCAAACTTCTTTATATTCTACATGGCAGTCCAGGTTGGTTAATGTTTGCCCTTCATGCACATTTGAAATTGTTGGAAATGTCACACACAGGCTCAAATAAGCTTTGCCTCAAATGTTAACACAAGGAATTGCTTGTTTAACTGCAGATTGCTGATTATATTAAGAAGTCTATATAATTGTAGTACTGTATTGATTGAAATCATTGTCATCAATGAATGCCATGATGCCACAAGAGTCTTGATGTAAAAAAATGAAAGAAAATGGAGAAATTGGTTTGTATAACCAACTTATCCTTTCCACAAAGTTTTCTTTCATATAAAGCTTTGTGATGAGTCAAAACATTGGGCCTTAATGGAAATGGACAAATTAATCAATTTAGAGTTAGACTTAACTCTTGTCATGCTGAATAAAAAACATGGTTAAGTTGTAAAATCAAAGTGCCAAAAGCACTGGATGCACTAATGGTGTGTCCATATTTATTTGCAAATGTAATTTTAAACTTATCTTGTCTTGATAGGAAAATCAGGTGGTATAGACCAAGATCAGGCTGCATATATGTGCAGGCTGATCTAGGCTGCACATATGTGCAGGCTGATCTTTGTCTATATCTCTTGCTAAAGCAGGAATATTCTAGGTTCAGCATGACAAGGGTTAAGACTGTTTAATTTGTTGCATGTATTTTGGGGAAAAATTACAAGTTAAACAATGGACTAGAAATACCCATGTAGTAGATTGTTAAAGTGTTGATTTTGATACCATGACCAAAAACAAGGACCATGATTATTGTGTTACTGTTGTTTGTCTGTCTATCTTTCTGTTGGTCTGACATAAAAAGTTGGCCTTGATCCTAAACATTTTCCTGTGGCTACAAAACTTTTATAGATACAGATGATTATTGTTTATAAAATTTGATAAGAAAAATTATAATATTTTCTTCTTTGACTTAAAGATTTCAATAATAAGGATTCTCACATATTGAATTAATCTGTGCAAATATATACATAATCATTAAACAAGATCAACTCAGTCCACTGCCAAGGTTTTAATATCTAATATAATTGCTGTTTAAATTGCAAATGGGCATTATTTTTTCACAAAAAATTGTTGTTCTTTATCACATGTACTTGTTGAGTTAGTCTAAAATTCCATGTTCACATAGTCAAATCAAATATTTTACAATAAATATTTTGTAGATTGGTATTGAAATGACTACAAGGATTTTGTTACCTGATACTCATTTTGCAAAGTTCTAGAATTTAGTATTATGTATCTTGAAAATTTCTAATTTTTTTGGACCCCCTCTCTGAAATTCTTAATTGATTGATTATTGATGAGTATTATAAGTATCTGGGACATTGTACAATGAAAATGCTCACATTCTGAACTTCATTTGTAGTAGTGATTCTTGCAAATAAGTATAAATTGTCACTTTAAAGTCCTTACAAAAAATGAATTTAGATGTTTAAAGATTTTAGCATGATTGTATGCATTTCATTTTTTATGACAGTCAGCACTTTTTGCGCAGAAGGTAAATGCAACAAGATTAAATGCATAACATTAACTATTTAAGTTTATTTATCTTTTCTTTTCTCTTTCACCCTTCTCATGCTATTCATGACTTATTCCTGCCAAACACAAATTCTTCGAAGTCAGTGTAAATCAAGGTTAGCCTGCACATATGTGCACTTTGACCTTGGCCATCACTGCCTGCTTTCCTGTATATAATTATGGGAGGAACTTGAGCCCAGCAGACTGGTTGAAATGACCCAAGATTTTGTAATTAATAAGTTAAAATTAGAAAAAAAAATATAAAATTTTGATTCAGCAGGAAAAGGGTTCAGACTATTTTCTTGCACGCTTTCATTATTATTAGCTCACCTGAGCACACCATGCTCAAGGGGAGCTTTAAGGGTAACCCCGAGTCGGTCTTGCATTGTGCATCCTGCATCGTCCGTCATCAACAATCTTAAAAAATTCATCTTCTCTTGAACCACTAGGCCCATTTCAATGGAACTTTGCCAGAATGTCCCTTTGGTGACCCTCTTTAAAAATTGTTCGTTAAATTCTGATTGGCCCATAAATATGGGCGTGGCATTTTTCACTTTGAAATCTTTAAACAATATCTCCTCCTGAACCATTGGGCCGATTTCAATGAAACTTCGACAGATTGTTCCTTGGGTGACCCTTTTCAATATTTATCCACTAAATTTTGATTGGCCAATAAATATGGGCTTGGCAGGGTGGGGCTTATTTTTAGCCTGACATCTTTGAACGACATCACCTCATGCTTTCATTATTATTAGCTCACCTGAGCACACCATGCTCAAGGGGAGCTTTAAGGGTAACCCCGAGTCGGTCTTGCATTGTGCATCCTGCATCGTCCGTCATCAACAATCTTAAAAAATTCATCTTCTCTTGAACCACTAGGCTATTTCAATGAAACTTTACCAGAATGTTCCTTAGGTGACCCTTTCCAAAAATTGTTCGCAAAATTTTGATCGGCCCATTAATATGGGTGTGGCAGGGCGGGGCTTAATTTGAGCCTAAAATCTATGCACAACATCTCCTCTTGAACCATTGGGCCGATTTCAACGAATCTTTACCAGAACATTCCTTGGATGACCCTCTTTGAAAGTTGCTCGCTAAATTTTGATTGGCCCATAAATATGGGCGTGGCAGGGTTGGGCTTTTATTTAGCCCGAAACTTTTCATGACACCTCCTTCTGAACCACTGGGCCAATTTCAGTGAATCTTTACAAGAATGTTCCTAGGGTGACTCTTTTCAAAATTTGTTCGCAAAATTTTGATTGGTCCATTAATATGGGTGTGGCAGGGTGGGGCTTATTTTAGCCCAAACTTTTTAAAAAACATCTCCTTCTGGACCACTTGGCCGATTTCAATGAAACTTTACTAGAATGTTCCTTTGATGACCCTCTTCAAAATTAGTTTGCAAAATTTTGATTGGCCCATGAATATTGGCATGGTAGAGGGGGGGGGGGGTTCTTTTAGTAGCCACAGTAAAGAATGGGAGGGCATGGTCCATTTTCACTTTAAATTCTTGGAATAACATCTCCTCTTCAACAATTAGGCAAAGGTGAATGAAACTTTGTCAGAAAAATACTCTGATGGGTTCCACTGGACCAATAAAATTCAGATGAGCTTTTTAGGGCCATTCTGGCCCTCTTGTATTTTGTGGTCTTGCTTATGACTTAATTGAAATTAAGTAATGTGGTAAACTCTGTGATAGATTGATGGCTCAGCACAAAACAGTTGTAACTGCCTATATGTTTATAGGCAGTTTTAACTGTTTTGTACTGAGCCTATGAGATGCTATTTACTCAGACTGGTCCACATTGAAAGAAATTGTATAAAATATTTTTTAAGGCTTAATATGAATTGTTTATTAAATAGCAAGGGCCATTTTTGTTCAAAATACATTTAAGGCCCAATATACGTCATTCAAAATTTCTTACTTTTCAAACCTATATTTCAGTTTTTAGCTCCACTGGCCGAAAGGCCAGCGGGCTATTGTCATGACGGGGTGTCCGTCGTCCGTGCGTGTGTCCGTCCGTCCGTAAACTTTTACTTTAAAAATCTTCCCCTCATAAAGTAATGGATGAATTTCAATAAAATTTCAAAGAAATGTTCCTTGGGTGACCCTCTATCAGATTCCTTTAAAGAATTTTAATCGGTTGAAAATCATGGCTTTAGTAGGCATGGCTAATTTCCATATATGGTAATAGGTGGCTTTTCTCAGAAACTAATGAATGGATATAAATCAAACTTCACATGAATTATCCTTGAGTGACCCTCTATCAGTCTACAAAAAAATATTGTGATCAGATGCAAAATGTGTATTTTAAGGGCATTTTCTCAGAACCTAACAAATGGATAACAACCAAATTTCATTTGAATGATTCTTTAGTGATCCTTTACAAGTCTGTAAAAATACATTGTGATCAGATGAAAAATAAGTGTTTTATGGGCAGAGGTCATTTCTCTATATGTTGTATAGTGAAAACTTTGAAAATCATTTTCTCAGAATCTAACTGATGGACATTAACCAAATTTCACTGGAATGATTCTATAGTGATCCTTTATCAGTCAGCAAAAAGTTATTGTGATCAGATGCAAAATATGTATTTTATTTTCAGATGTCATTTCTTTTGATATGTTTTACGGCGTAATATCCAATATAGGGTAAAACAAACTTTTTTCAAAGTTTAAACAGATGGATTTCAACCAAATATTATGGTAATTTTAAATCTGTGAAGTTGTATCAGGCTGCTAAAAATGTTTGATTAGATGAACAGCATGCTTTTTATTGGCAGAGGACATTTCAACATATAAAGTGAATATTTGATCACTTTTGGTATCACCTAAATGATATTTTTTTAGAAGACTCATAAAATTTAACAGGTGTAGAGATTGTAAGTTAGATTAGGAACATAAGCTTTGTTGGAATCCAAATGTGAAGAAACATTAGGTGAAATAGAGGGAGCCTAAGATACCCCCTGAGAATTGGTCAGTTTAGTAGAACAAAGAGGATAATTAAGTGGTGTAAGTTAACTGACCTTACTGAGGTTCAGAGAGGGGAAAAAAGAGTTGAGTTGACTGCACTCTGAGGCATTGGGCAGAATAAATATGTTGGATTTAATATTTTACTTCTTATTATCATTAGTTAGAATTTTGTTTTGATGACAAACAATTACTGTGAAGTAACACCCTAATAGTGGTGTTTAATGAAAATCGGAAAAATCTACAATCAAAATTTTGTAGATAAATGACCTGTATATTGTGCAATAACATTCTGTTAGTGTTGAAGTTTTTATTTTTGGATTTCAAACAAATTACACTGGAATGATCCTTGTTTTATACAGCCTTATCATCCTATAATCATTATCAGGATATTCAGGCCTGTGGAGCGAATCTGTGAGGCGCTCAAGCACCTCTAGTTTAATTATTGTTTCTTTTCATTGCTTTATTCAATTCTATTCTGTAAGATCCAAACTACTAATATGGTTTAGATCATTAAAGGCATTTTAAAAAAAAAAACTATTTTGTGTTGCTAGGAAGCAAGATGCAATGTAAGCTAATAAGTCATGATTTGATGAAAGATTCTTGTCTTTGAAATAGTTTATGCTTTTTGAAAGTCATAAGCCAAAGTTATGAAAAAGGCAAAATAGAAAAAATAGCAAAATTGTTTTAAGTGTATGCTTAACACCATATAAGTCTACTTTGTCATGCTTCTCTCTTATATCACTGAAAAATGTATAACTAAAGCTTATTTTGGTGCTGCAATGGGAAAACCAACCTCTAAGATTTGAATCCATTTTGACACATATAAGACTTTTAATTGCCATAGGAGATATTGTTAGAGGACAGACTGGCGGATTCAACTCTACATTTAAGGATTGATTTAGTTGATACTTTCAAAGATTATTTTTCATCCTGTGAAAAGGAGCATACTTCCACATTTCATTCATATGATGCAACATCACATTTACAAAGGTGTCATTCGTTTTAATAATAAGTCTTTTGGCAGCTTATCTTGTGTCATTGGCACTCTTGTTACTATGGTTGGTTTTCTCAAAGCAGCACTCTTGTATGAGCCTGTGTGTGACATTTCCAACAGTTTCACATGTGTGTCTGTGAAGACTCAGATCAGCCTGTGCAGCTGCAGAGTCTGGTCAGAGTCTTCACTAAGCATTCAATTAGTAGCTAGGGGCACCATTTTCTTTGCTCACATTTGCAGGATGTTTTTCATTGTACTGTGTGGCTGTCCAGGAAGCTCAATGACTACCTATCACGCACACATGAAATTGTTGGAAATGTAACACACAGGTTCATATCTTTATGCTTTATTCTTGTAAACATAGTAATATCAAAAGTAATGTTTTGAAAAAGTAAAGAAAAAAAGAAAAAAAGAGAAAGAAATACAACGTTCTTTTAGTTGTTTGCTAAGGTTTAAATGTATGAATGTTTCGTGATAGCCTAATTTTCTGATGATAATGCGTGAGTTATGTATTCTTTAGGATACTGAGTTTGAGTACATGAACAACAAAAATGACTTAGAAAAGTTGGCTAAATTTTTTAATTAGCTTCAAGAATTAAATTTCTAAGACATTTATCATTGTTCTGACACTGTTACAACAGCATTTTTTTGTAATTGGATTCCTTATCAAACACATCTCTTGTATGTTTTCTCAAGGTGACAAAGCGGTTGAGTACTCAAAGACTCAGTAACAGATCTCCACATGCCAAAAGAGCTTTACAAGCTTTTGGACGCAACTCAAACCAGTCATCAGCCACAGGGAGCCAGCAAGGAAGTGCTACAGGTAACCAGACTAAATTATAATTCTAGGGGCCAACTTCTTTCTGACCCGAATCATACCTGAGTGTAGACTGGTCCCACTAGGCTATTCTGATAGTTGATATTTGGACCAGTCTAGAGCTGGTGACCTCATTTTCTGAGAGATTTCCTGATACAGCAGGCAACAATACTCCCCCGGGATCAGAAATAAGTTGGCCCTAGGATTCAAATGTTATTGAAAGTAATGAAAGCCTACTTAAAGAATGAAAATAAATAATTGCATTGTAGCTTTTTGACTGTTTCAGATTGAGTGACTTGTATAGAAATGGAAATGTGTGAATGTATTGCATCATTGTGTAAAGATCTAGGTCTACTTATCTACGGCATAATAAAATTAAGATTTTATGGGTAAAGCCAAATGTTACAAAAAGTACAGTAAAACTTGCATTATGCAACTTGTTAGAGGGACACAAAAAATGAGTTGCTTATGAGAATGGTCTCTTAATACAATATTTCATGGTGAATAAGACATGTCATTTTGATAGTACAAACACATTGACACATAAGTCTAACTGAATCCTATGATGCTCCCATAGGAATTTTCTCTTTGAGATGATTGTAATGGTTTCCAACAACATAAAATTCAATGAAAAGTAATTTTTCATTGAAGAATGACCACTTTTTCAGAGATTTGCTTATGACGAAGGGACTTTTCATGATGGTGGCTTAATAAAATTGGTCACTTTATGAGTGGTTGCTAGAGCAATAATGACTTTATGTCAAAAATAAAGTGAAAGGGCATGATATTCCAAAATGCATTTGGTTAAGTAATTGATGATAGGATATTAAGATAATTTGATTTTTGCATATATGTTCACAGCATGTTCCTGTGTAAACAAGGCTTTGGCAGGCAGTATACAGGGTTTGACACTTCTTTTTGCCACCAATCTGAAGGACCTGTTTGCCCAAAATAGTACAGGTCCTCCCTGATAACAATGGGTCCTGCATGAAAACCAAAATTGAATTTTAGTAATTTAAGGGATTATATGCAGGGAAAAAATTGTTGGAAAAGAATAAATTGCTTTTGACAAGCAATTTCTATTTTTCTACAATGTTTTCCATTTGGTAATGCAAATCTTAGTATTGAAAAGCCACTTTTTTTCAAAACTGGTCAGATTTTGAAATACTAAGTGCTGCCATTAACTACAGGCCTGAAGGACATGTAGCAACATCTACCAACCCTCCCTTAAATCCTCAGGCCTGAGGCTTGGTGTTAGTGTCAATCCCTGGTATAGACTATGACCAGTCTGAACAGATGTGAAGTCTGATCTTAGCCAACACTCACTGCTCTCTATTCTACTTTAAATAGAAACACATAAGCCAAACTGGTTGGTTCATTTTATGTCCCCAAATTTTGTCAAATCAAGTGAATGACTGTAAATTGAAATTCAGTAGAGTAAGAGTAATTTTTGTGCAATTAACTAAATTACTATCATTTTCTGATACAACTTCATATTTCAGATCAGAGAAATGACAACATACCCATGTCACAAATGCAAAAACTTGCATCCCTGTTAAAGCCTAAGTCCCTTGGCCCTTTAAGAAGGACTACCCCTTCTCCTCCCCCACCCTCAGCTAGGCAGACCCCTATATTAGGGGAGGCCTCTATGCTTGGGCAACTTTTAGAACTGAAAATAAAAGGAGGTAAGGTGATAATTGATCCCCAGTTCACCAAGAGTTATTCAAAATTCCCAGTTTGTTCACTTGTTTCTTGTTATTGCATGCTGATATACTTGTGTTTTCTAATGTGTTAAAGTTTTAGCTGAGACAAAATTTCTAACTTTTAATGTATTAATTATATTTATATAATATATTTGTATATTATATATTTCTGTTCAGAAGTATTTGGCATTTGTAAAGGTAGTGGACTCATAATAGTTCTGCAACTTTTGGAACTCATGATCTTCGACAGTGTTAACTGAGGTTTCCTAATGAAATTCATTAGGAAACCTGGGTTAACACTGTATAAGTTCATTACTCCTGAAACTTTGCAGAACTAGTATGGGTCTTGTACCTTAAGTTTGATTAAACAACCATATATCCTCTATTAAGAGAGCCCACCCTTAAATAGCATGAAGCTCCCCCTGCTCTCTTTTCTTAGAAAAAAAAAACACTTTTGGTGGTTTTAAATACTCAAATTTTAAAATCTGAGTGAGATGTTTTTTTTTCAAATTTTAGTTTAATTTTCATCTAAATTGAAAACAATCTAATTATAGTTGTTAAGGGGAAATAAACCTTATGTCAAAGGGGGATGATAAAAGAAACCAACAAAATTTTGATAGATTGTTTTGCTATAAAAGAATGGTACGAAATAAGATTTTCTTTTCCATATTTTGTTTAGGTCCCTAGGAGCCTGTTTTACTAAACATCATGCGATCCCTTGTTGCTTCTACAGTAGTAACTAAATATGGAATTCTGCCATGCATCATCTCTTTGGAATTGTTCCAAAATCGTTGGAAATCTTTGGACAATTCCAATGAGGCATTGGAAAGCAGAATCTAACAATTAATGAAAAACTAGGTAGGATTTGTGATTTTGACTTGCGAGTGATTTTTCGTAAGAAGTTAGTAAAACAGGCCCCTGGAATTTTGTTGGGACAAGTAGATGACTCATAATTATAATTCAAATTGATATAAGGTTTTCTTAATCACACTTGAAAGGTCTTATTAATCATTTTTGTCTTAAATTTAGTATCTTTGAAGTAAGAAAGATGATAAAACATAAAACAGAAATTGAAAGATAGGGCAAAAAAAGTATAAAAGTATATTTTTCAAAAATTAATTACATGTAGTTATCAATTATTTCACTTATTTCACTTAAATACTTTCCTCGATTATTACAATTTTCATAAAAGATGTTCACTTAATATGCATGTCGTCACATCTCCCCTCCTTAACACTATATTACTGGTTTTAAATCACTTGTTTAAGATTAACATTGTACCCGGTATTTTACATGTATGTTAAAAATGGTATCATTTAAATGTAAATAAAAAAGAAAGCAGTTTTAGTAAAAAAAGATGTAGACACCAATGCCAGACTATTTAAAACTTTGTATGTTCCTATGCTTTAATTTCCCATTGGTTCGAACATTTTTTGAAAAGATAATCAGTGTTACTTTTGACCTTGCATGTGAATATAGAATTTTCTTATACAGATTTAAAATAAATTGAGGGGGTCATTGCAAAACTTTTGTAGGTGCATCATATGAAGAGACTTACAATAGTTTTGCATGTACTTCTCATAATTGGATTTGCCGTGAGTGACTGCTCAGGTATATAAACTTTCATTGAGCCCTTTTTTGTTCTTAACAGTCAATATTGTGATTCTCATTAACAACTAGAGCAGCACAACATTAAGGATAGTTTGTTTGAGAAAGTTTGAAATCTGGTACTAAAAATAACCTGTATGTTCACCTACAAAATGGGTGGGCTTTAAAAAGCAAGTGTTTTGCTGTGTTTTGTCCATCTGGCATCTGTCCAAGCTAAGGGCATTAACTCCACTTTGTTCCTTTTAAACAAAGAACCGGTATCCATCTGAATTACAGGGCAAGTACTGTAAGTATGACTGAGATTCTGGTTTCATCGTTCTTTCATAGGGTATTAAGACAACTCCTGTGACTTCTTTTAGCAGATACATGTATAACCAAAAACCATTAAGGTGCTCTAACCTTGTCTGGTTATCATATTTAAACTCATCTTGCAGGTACCTTGTTTGAAGACAGTTCATGACTGAAGAGGATTCAGAGCAGGTGCTCTTTCCTAGACTGGTTTATGTAATTCTAAATTTATTTTCTAACTTTCAGGGTTAAATACCCTATCCAGTCAAATGACCATGCTGACTCCCCGTAATAAAATAGACCAGGAACCAGAGCAGGTTTTGACACCCCAGGTTGAAGAGGAAGAAGACCAAGCCTACAACAAAAGTGAGACATTTGATTTTTTTTCCACAATCTTTTTGTGCCCCAATATTGAAAGATCTGGGGCATATTGTTTTACTGTTGTCCGTCAGTCCATCGGCCTGTCTGTCCATCTGCAAAACTTAACAAAAAATCTAAACATTGCCAATATTTTCAACGTTATTCAAGATACAATTCTCATTTTTAGTATTATGATAGATCTCAATGATACACATCTGCTGGTAACAAGGTTAGGGTCATGTGACAAGGTCAGTGTCATTCTGTCAAGATCAAATTTCTAAAAAAAAGAGGGCATTTGTGTTTCACAAACACATCTTGTTTATGGATATTTTTAAAAGCTATATTAAAACTGGATTGTGCTACAATAAGTTAAACCTTGATTGCATAAATGTGATATGCAATATGATCCTTTGTGCAATTTTAATGCTCTCTAAATATTTTGAAAGCAGTGGTTGGAAATTTTAGCAAATGGCTATTTTCAGAAAAAAAAAACTGAGGTATTGTTTAAAGCTTTGATGTCATTGTTGTTGTCGTTGTCATGTGACAAACTTTGAAATTTGTAATATCTCTGATTCTACTAAAGGCATTCACTTGAAACTAGGCACACATATTCACTATCAAAATAACAACCTTTACTTTGAAAGGGGATAACTCTAGAAATGTTTTGTGCAAATTATGCCCCTTTTTTGACTTACATTTTTTATCCAGTATCCAGCACCAAACAGCCGAATGTAGGCCCCTGTAGGTGATGCTGTTATTCAACATACTTTAACCCTTGTCATGCTAAATTAAACCCTTGGTAAAATTAAAAAAATTAAAGTCAAAGTGATGAATGTACTGTTACACTGATAAAGAGTCAGTATTTATTCTAAAAATATAATTTCTTATTTATTCTAGTCTAAAAGGCCATAATCAGGTGGTAAAGACTAAGATCAGACTGCAGATGAGTGCATGCTGATCTTTGTCTTTATATGTACCTCCTACCAATGCGGAATATTCCGGGGTCAGCATGAAAATTGTTAAGTTTCTAAATATTCTTCTATCTAGATTTCTTTAAATTAAATTGCTACAAAATAACAACTCACAAGAGTCATGGCAATATTTGTAAAAAGATATTAAATGAGTTCTTCAAACAGAATTAAGAATGGAAGCATTTAAAAATAATCCTTGCATGAATATAAAATAGAAATCTGAATTACTGTTTTTGAGCATATCTGATACACACGCTTGTATCATAATGGTTCTTTATATATTTCAGGCATTTTTAAATTTCTAGACGAGTATTATGAAAGTTTAAAGTTTGAAGAAGCAGCAAAGAAGAAAGAAGAAGACAACAAATCATCGTCATCATCTCTGCCTTCATCACCAACACCCGATAAAAAGAAAGATAAAAGGTACTTTTGAACTGATATATCTTTGATTGGTGACCGAATATTGTAAAATCTGCTGAATAAAACTATTTAAGCAACATTTTTGTCACCTGCCAATGAGTTTTGCCTGTAGAGAGACATTAAAATTTGGATCTACTTATATGGAATCTGTTATGAGATTTTGTTTGAGACAAGCTGATCTTAACCAAGTCTAGAATAAAAATGTTATGAGGCAAGCCAAGGCTTTTCTTTTTTTGACAAGGTTAACCAAAATACAAAACAACAAAAAATGATCCAAGTCCGTGTACATGCCATCAATGTTCTGCGAAAATCTTGTAACTACAGCTTGTTTAAAGCTGTAGTTAAGAGGTTTTTGATGAAAATCGACGATGTATCAAATTAGTTTTGTCTGTTAATAGCTTAATTTGTCAGTACATAAAATTATTTGTTTTACAGGCGAGAAAAAGATGAGAGAAATAGCAGAAAATCTAAGAAGAAAAAAGAAGAGAGTGGGGTAGGTTCCTCATATATCTTACAAAGTTTCCTGCAGAGCGTTTGTCATTAATTTCAAAATACCTGTGCTTGAAATACTTAACATGATCCTTTATCAAAACACAGAAGCAAGGAATGTTTCTTATTTAGATTCAGCTCTTTCTATCAAAAAGATGATTCTTGTAAAGCTTGTTTGTCATGATTAAAACATATTTTGAGCCTGTGCGTGACATTTCCAAAAAATTCATATATGCACAAGGTTTAGACTCAGATCATCCTGTGCAGATGCACAGCCTGATTGGAGTCTTCACTACGCAAAAAATAAATGGACACATACCAAAAGTTGCTGTTCTCAACCCATTCTATATTTTCATGGATTGCTCGCTTGCCTAGATGGCTCAACATCTGTTCATCACACACACTTGAAATTGTTGGAAATGCCACACATAGGCTCATTTGTCAATGTGGTACAATGAAACTTTGGGCCTTTATTGTTGTGCCTGCTTGTAGTGAGAAAGTTATAGTTGTCACAATGAGAGTTTGGTATATGTGACCTATCACACAAAACAGGGACCATCTTGGTAGTGTGTAAAGTGTCAACCATAGACAGACTGCTAACTGTGCAGACCAACTAGGGTCAACACTTTTTGAACTTGGACCATTTCTGACTCTAGAATGATCATTCAACCTTCCCCTGAAAGAATTTTTGAAATGTGACCTAAAGTTGACCTGTACTGGAGCCAGTCTTTCTTTCAAATATTTATTTACGGAGTTCCCAGATGACCGTTATTGGCGTGAAGGGTCACATAAATGTTTTTGTGTGTCTGTTAGTCCGTCCATTAGTGAGCCAATCCAATTTGTCCAGGTAATTAGTCCTTAATCTATATATGGATTTCAAAAAAAATTATAAAATGTTCAATTGATTATTAAATAAAAAAACAAGAGTAGATTAATTGCTCATCATGAAAGAATTGTAAATGCATAGTGTGTCAGTTTGTCAATGTCCAATTTGTCCAGATGATAACTCCTATGGATGGTCTCAAAAATGAGCCTATGTGCGACATTTCCAACAATTTCATTTTAGTGCAAAGCAAAGCCTCTGACCAGCCTTTGCAACCGCACATTCAGACCAGAGTCTTTCCTATGCACTCTGTGGATAGATAATGTCTTAATACCTCCTCATATGGTCAGTGAATGTTTACATTGTATGCCTGGCTGTCGAGGCTGCTCTGTTTTTGTGCCTCACCCTTGTGTGAGATTGTTTGAAATGTCACACATAGGTTCAAATAACTTTAAACACTTGTTCTCTGCCATGAGTGTCAAGGACTTTGATTTTTTTTATTTTCTGTTAATTTGATAAATGAGCCTGTGCATGACATTTCCAACAATAAGAAATGTGGGTGAGGTGCAAATGTTGAGCAGTGAGACAGCCACTTACTGTAAATGTAATGTTACTTGATTGTGTACAAGTACCTTGAGACCTTACCTATCTAATGAATGCATAGTGAAGACTCTTGTCAGACTGTGCAGAAGCGCAGGCTGGACAGAGTCTTTGCTATGTACATGTATGAAATTGTTGGAAATCTCACGCACAAGGCTCAAATGATGATTTATATTCACAGGAGAAAAGATTAGACCACAAGGTAGCTGTGGCATTAGGGGAGGAAGAGAAAATGTCTTCAAAGTATTTACGTGCCAACGCTCATTTAATTAGACCAAAGAGGTATGTAAATATCCGAGCTACAGATAAGCTGTGGATAACTATGGGCTGAAAATCTTTATCTCCAACAAAACAGTTTGATGCATTCTCCAAAACCCAGGGGTCTCCCTATTTGCTACGCTATAATGACATATAGCGTAGCAAATAAGGAGACCCGGGGGTTTCCGAGGATGAGTTTGATGTAGGTATGTTGTGAATCAACTCAGTGAAAGATTCCAATGATTGCCCACAATATTGTGTTTTCTCTCTCTGAAGCTTTGTTATAACAAGTATCAGACCTCTGCAAAGAGTTTGAAGTGGTCAGTTCAAATCTGTTGTAAGTTCTTAAAAATACAACTGAGAAAGTGTTGCTTACCCATTTAAATGGCTCCATTAATTATGAACAATTGAGGAATAAATCAAATATGGTTGGATTTGAGTGGATTATGAATTTCATAATGACTTGGTTTAAACATATTTTATTCAATTCAAAATTTACAAAAAACTAATACATAAGATAAAGAGATACTTAATATAAAATGGATTAGAATGGAAGCTTGAGCTTACAAAGTTCATTTCCATTTGTTCAAGATGGTATACCCTTAGTCTTCTTAAGGAATTATGTTTGAAAAACACGAAAGAAAATGTCTAACCATGGTGTTTTTGAGAGAGAAGTCGTGCAAGGGGATCTGCTATCGTAATATAAGCTATTCAACATATACATTTCTATATGATGATTAGAAAAAAAAAATACTGACTTGCTACTCGTAAAAAAAGTTTACCCTTTAATTTTTTTAGAAAATTCTGACTGATTTTACAAATTAGAATGCAAAGGTTTGAATAAAAAAATGTATTTTAAGATAGTTATCTTACAGAAGCATGGATTTAATTTAAAAAGAATATGGTCTTTTCTTGTTAGGAATTTTCTGCAAAACATTTCTAGCATTTCACAAAACATTTGATTTGCTTATGTGTGAATAAAGTTAGAGAAATCTTGTATATTTTATCTAGTTCACCAGCATTAGTAGACTTCCAGAATAATCTCCCTAGCAACAAAAAGATGACCTTGAGAACTGACCTTCATAACAAGTTTTCTGAATGTAGAGAAGAGAAAGCCCTCACCTTACATGATATTCTCGAGCATAAAGAAGGGTAAATATATTTACAATACGTACTTAGTGTTTTGTATGAAAAAAAATATCTTACAAGGTTGGGGAAATTGATAATTGTCGAGGCTCTGCCAAGACAATTATCAATTCCCACAAACGAGTTAGATGTTTTTTCTTACAATACACTAAGTACGTATCATGTTAATCTTTTTATATTTATCTTATAACCTCTATTCACTTTTATTCTAAAACAAATCTTTTAAAACCATACACTTTTGACTAAGCCCATATGCAAATCAGAATTATTTTTGGATAGACAATTCGCTGTTCTGTTAAATACAGACACAAGAAGGTATGAAAGGCTGAGAGTTAACTTGTAGACAGACGGACAAAATCATTATTTTACATGCAAAAATTCTGAAAAACGAAATTCTTCATGGTACTAGATGGAAAATTTGATATGACGAGAAAAAATGTTGGTCCATATAGAAGTCAAACGGACTATAAATTTACATTTGCATTATAAATGTAGACCAAAAAGTTCAGTAAATGACATATACTGGGTACATGTATTTCATCATAAATGTTCCAGTGGTAAATCTTTTCTCTTAACACACATTTATAGGTCTTTCTTCAAGTCAAAGTCCATGTCTTTTTTATACCCACAAAAAGTATGTTGCAGGGGGGGGGGGATATAGGAGTCGGATTTTTAGCTCACCTTAGCACGAAGTGCTCAAGATGAACGATTGGGATCGTAGAATGTCCGTCGTCCGTTGTGCGTCGTCCACAATTTCTTTAAACATCTTCTCCTCCTAAACCAGTGGGCAAATCTTGATGAAACTTGGCAGGGATGTTCCTTGGGTGAAACTCTACCAAAGTTGTTCAAATAAATGAAATCCACCCTTAACTTTCCCTTTACCCTTGACAAAAAGGGTGAAAATATGAAAATCTTTAAAAATCTTCTTCTCTGAAAGCAGAAGGCAGACAGCTTTCATATTATGTAGCATCATCTAGTGGACCTCTACCAAGTTTGTTCATATCAAGACCCTTGGGTCATATTTGGGCTCCACCCGGGCCCAACCCTTTTTATATAGAATCAAAGAGTGAAAATCTTTAAAAATCTTCTCCTCTGAAACCAGATGGCAGACAGCTTTAATATTTTGTGTGTAGCATCACCTAGTGGGCCTCTACCAAGTTTTTTGATATCAAGACCCTTGTTTCATATTTGGGATTTGCACGGGTGCATCCCTTTATCTCTTAAGAGCACGAAGGGTAAAAAAATGAAAATCTTCAAAAATCTTCTTCTATGAAACCAGAATACAGACAGCTTTCATATTTGGTATGTAGCATCATCTAGTGGACCTCTACCAAGTTTGTTCATATCAAGACCCTAGGATCATATTTGGGCTCCACCCGGGCCCAACCCTTTTTACATAGAATGAAAGAGCGAAAACCTTTTAAAATCTTCTTTAATTGAAACCAGAGGGCACACTGCTTTCATTTTTGGTATGTAGCATCATCTAGTGGGTCCCTACCAAGTTTATTCATATCAAGACCCTTGGGTCATATTTGGGCTCCACCCGGGCCCAACCCTTTTTACATAGAATGAAAGAGCGAAAATCTTTTAAAATCTTCTTTAATTGAAACCAGAGGGCACACTGCTTTCATTTTTGGTATGTAGCATCATCTAGTGGGTCCCTACCAAGTTTGTTCATATCAAGACCCTTGGGTCATATTTGGGGTCCAACCGGGTGCATCCCTTTTTACATATAATCAAAGAGCAAAAAGGCATATCTGTCTTGCTCTTCGCTGAAAACATTCCATGGTATTGATCTTAGGCAATTATCTTCTTTTTGACATCTGCCTATCTAATTAATGTGTTGTCAGGGGTCAAAGAGACTCAGGTGAGCGATCTAGGACCATCTTGGTCCTCTTGTTGGTCAGTCTCTCTGTAGCTTTTTTTTTCCCATTCAATTTCTGAGCAACTAATGGGCGGCTTTCGTTCTGCCTTTACAGATGTGATAAGCATCAAATAGAGATCTGCATGTGACATTTTGGCTAGGATCTATTGACTTTTGACCTTTGATGGAAAATGGCTTTTCATTATTGACAAGCCTTTGAAGGGGAGTATTAGTCCACTTTGCAATGGTCTAGTAATGAACTAAATCAATCACACATGAATATTTAACAAAAAACAAATTATTGTCATCTTGAAATGGTTTTAATAATGGTCTATATTTCATTCTTCAGACAGCGTCATCTAGTGTGTCAGAGTAAATTTGTCAGTTTACAGACAGCCAGACACGGTAGTAGTTTTCACCGAGCTGTCGAGGATATGCGATCTCAGAGTTGGCAGAGATTACGAAAACCAATTAGTGGGCGGAAAAAGTCAACAGCAAAAGGAAATTGGTATGTCCCTTTTAAAATTATGTTCAAGCACAAATTCAAGTAGATTTTTCAATAAATTTTCAAACTTTTTACAAGGTGGCAAATTGTTTAAGATATGCTCGTAACACTGATGCATGTTCAAGTATGAAAAACAACAAAAGGAAATAATAATAAAAAAAACCTTGTAAGAGATATTTTTTTTGCACTGCAATGCGTAATCATGAGAGGAACATAAATGCCAAGTTTCTAGTTAATCGGACTGAGTTATGCTCGGGACTAAGAAGTGGTTGCCACCTGTCGGCTGGACATCGGTCCCCAAACGCTGGTCGCTTGACACCACTGGTAACCTCAAAATAAGTCTTGTCTTCAGATGGGCATATCGAGGGGTTGACGCAATACTACTGTAAGTGCCTATATATTCATAGGCACTTACAATAATGTTGCACTGACCCCTCGATATAAAATTTATTTTTTGCTTTGCACACGAGTACACTTGCAAAGTGGGGAATATTTTCAAAACTGTTTTGAGAATGTTTTTATCCTGTATGTAGGACAAGTAAAACAGAAAATGTTTCATTAATGAGGGCAGCAAATATTCAGTAATTACATTGGAAAGAGTTGAAAAAAAGAGAAAAAGTCGAAATGTATACATATATTTACTTGAAACACAAATAAAAGTTTGATTTGTTTCTTTCATTCAGGTACACAGATCTTGTAGAGAAAATTCCTATAGAACTAAAGCAAGAATGGTACTACAGTAAAATATTAGAAAAACTGGCAAATTTTGGACTGGTAAGCTGCTATATAATACTTATGAATATATCCAGAGTTCTAGACAAGACTGTACTAAGTGTCTATACAATGTAAAGACACATAGTACAGTCTTGTGCTGAACTTTACACATGTGTCTTTTGTAAAATGAGCTGGAAGTTGACACTTTGAAAACATTTTTTATAAAAACATAAACAATGGTAGCTACTTTTGATAACTTGATTTTTTTTGATAAATTGGTATTGTTAATGTTTTCATTGTCCTCAAATTTGTGATGTATCTACTATCTTTTTTCAATGTATTTTAATTATTTATGCCCCTGTATCAATAAGATATGGGGATTTTTTTTTTACCCTTGTCCATCCTTCTGTCTGTCTGCGAAACTTAACCAAAAAACTTAACATAGACATTGCTTCAAGCATGATAAAGGAATAATACTCACATTTGGCATGATGATAGACTTCATTGATATGCATCTGCATATGTCAAGGTCATGTGACCATGTCAAGGGTGAAGGTCATCTGTCAAGGTCAAAGTTTCGAAAATTTGTTGTTTTGGGGCATTTATGTGTCACCAACACATCCTGTTCCAGGTAAAGATTCTATTGTCTCGGAATGGATTAAGTCTCATATTTAGATTTTTATTATTGATTTAATGTTTAAAAAGATTTTGAGCCTTTAAGTGAATGTAATTACTTATATATGTGATATATACTCATTTCATGCAAAGCCGAAGAATATAAATGAAACAGTAAGTGTGTTGGTGTTGTGGACATTTTGTGTAATTCTTAATTGGTCAAATAGAGTTAAGACAAAATCTTATTTATGCCAAGTACTTTATGTTTTTAGATTTGAAGAAATATATAAGAAATAGGCTTTTTTGTTTATTTCTATGTTCAATATGAGAAGGTCTTTAACAGTAATGAGTTAAATTTTGAAACCAACCCTTTGTTCAGGATGCAAAATCATTTGATTTTTTTACAATATGACCTACCATGTGGGAGTGAAAAAACCTGTTGAATTTTTTTGATATTACAGGGGTGTTGTTACACTAGTGGAATAACTATGCAAATGAGCAAAGAATGTTAAGCAACGTTATCTTTTCATTTTTAATATGACGTCATAATGCATTTACCTGTGTCATAATGGCAAACAGCATTAAACATGTTTGATGGAATAACTTGAATCGAAATATTTCTGTATTTTTCTTGGTTTATCGCAAAAATTCAGGTTATATTATAGATAGAATACCAAATTTGTGCTCATAGAATACCAAATATGTTAAGCTCGTAATCTAAAAAAGATAAAATGTTTTTATCTGTTTATAGATGACTCATTTAATAAATTCAGTATTCAATGACCACTCATTCAATATCCTCTAAGAAATTGTTATCCACTCTACATGTGAGTACATGTACATGTGTCTTATAGAGAATTACATGTTAGTGTCTTAAAATATCAATGTTATCTGGTCGAGGTTGGGAGAATTTATCAGGACGAGGCTCTACTGAGCCGTAATAATTTTTTGCAGCTGATACCAGATAATATTGATATTCTAAAAAACTTACATGTTATTCTATTTATCATATAACCTTTTCTTCCACTTACTTATATATAAACCCTTGAAAATCAAAGAAATTCTTGTGAAAGTTAAAATAGACTGCCTGATATCATGTAATGTTATCAGACAGGTGATATCATGTCAATACAGGCTTCATTGCATGATAAAATATTTGGGGAACATTTTCATCCTGAATACAGGGCTGGATGACAATTTGATTCCTTGACTGACTTTGCATCAATTTGTGTATTCTTCCGTTAAACTTTACCTTATTTTGTTTCCCCAGACATTTATTTTACCAACTTTACTCAATGACGAGGATGGGGTAATGATACTGCATTTTCAATGGCTCTTTGGGAAACATTTACAACTGCCTATATATTTATAGGCAGTTACAACTGTTTTGTACTAAGCCATTGATTTCTATTCACTATAGGCAATTCTTGTGAGATACTTGTAAAATAAATAAATATGCAAAGAATTTTCTCATTGGGTTTTTTGGGGAAGAGGTTGAATTTATTTGTATTAAAAAATGGGAACAGAATTTCAAGTTTTCTCTCATTTGAATTGCTTATAATGAATGTTCCAATGAATATATTCACACATCATTAAAGTGTTTGCAATGCCTAATTGAAAGACTACATTTATAAGTCTTTGTCATATAATCGCTGTATGCTTTAGTAAAAGAATGATTTCAGTGTGCCCCATGTATTACTATATATAGACAGACAAAAAACAACCACAACATAATTATATTGGGAATGTAGCGTGATATCATATTTCCCATATATTTCATGCTATTTAATGAAGTTTAAGCTTACGTATTATATCAAAGTGCTTTCAAAGCTTTATGTAAACATCATATCAGAAAAAAGTTGGTTGATGGTTTTACAGTTAAAAACATTGTGAGATTGACACTCATTCTGATCAAAATCATTCTAAATCATTTGTAGGGCTCAAAACACTCGCTCAAAACAATCAAAAACATTCCAAAATCATTAGAAAACATTTTGAAATTGTTCAAGATGATCAACATTTCATTTTATGAATTCAACAATTCATTGAATCGATCAAATTATTCTACAATTTTATTGGCTGGTGTGGACTTTAAAGTGTCTGATTGGTCCAAGAAGAAACAGAAACAGATAAGAATGCATATCTTATTAAAGGAAGGTAAGAAATATCTCTATTTTTGTTCATATTGAACAAAATTAGAGATGTTGGATTACCTCCCTTTAATTTCATTCAAAACTTGCTCCACATACTTATTCAATTTCATTCCAAAATCAATCATCTTGTCAATTTCATGATGTTCTTAACTGTTCCTTGCTTATGAATATCAATTTCAGTTGTCTTTTTCACGACCCAAGATGTCAGAGTCATTGGTGATTTGATAATTTTGTCTTTATATTGTAACTTTCTCAAATGGTATTATGGGAAAATTTAATTCAAAACTCTGAACTAATTCATTTATTTGTTTTTATCATAATTATAGATCCATGAAATATTATGAAACTTCAATAAAGTTGGATGACATTTACATTAATTTTGTAAATTTTATCTTATAACGTTTTACAGCTTACTAAAACATTATTTTGATTTTTCATACAAATCTTTGTTTTACTTTCTTCTCACACATAATTTTCTTGAAAAAAAAGACACACAAAATGGTAATGGAGTAGCTTCTGGGGCTTTCATAATCTAAACATAATGTTAAATCTTTTTTGTTACAAAAAATTATAATCTGCAATTAGGTTTTTATCAAAGTAAACATATTCTCCTTTGGTTGATGATGTGTATTTATACACTATCACGGAGGAATTAGTACTTTTTAAAGATGAAATGGTTATTACTGGTTTAAGAAATAACAGGAATTCATTGTTAGGTGCTTCAGCCATGACAATATGACTGCAAGATTGTTAAAAGCATCATAAAACCTTATTTAATCAATCAATAAATCAATCAATCAATCTGTCCGTCTGTTGGTACACACATCCATTTCTTGCTTACACAGTTCCTCCTGCAATTATTATGGTAAGATTTGTATAAATCTTACACACAATGTTCCTGATTACGTGACCTGATAGGCATAATGTCACTATCTTGTGATATTTTACCGTGTCATGGAAAAAGGGGCTGTCATGTTAAATTCTTGAGGCGGAGTATATTTTGATTATGTCACTGTTGTTTCCAGGGTTCAACACTAAATAATGTGAGTTAAAGGTCAGTGCAGTGGACCCCAAACTTGTGAAATACATGAGTCCAAGCTTGTTAAGGGTACAAATTTTTAAACTGAGGGAAATATTGTAGAAAAGAAGAAATTGCTTGTCACAAGCAATTTCTTCTTCTCCACAAAAGTGCCTCCAGAATAAGGTTTTCTTTTCATAGCACTTGTAGATAAACAATTGATTGTTTTCTGTCTCTACTTTTGTAATAAAATGAGTTGAAGAAAGATAATCTTGATCATTAGTTGGTTCTGAAGGGAAATCTTGATATTCTCAACTGAGGAAGATGGTATATCTATGGAACTTTATGATAGAACTGTCCCAGACTCCCCTTAGTGTCCAACACAATGTTTAAACATTCAATTTTGTGTACAGCAGTAATTAAACTACCAGGTAGTCTGTAAGCCACCCTTAAAAAAAGTACCATATTTGGAAACATATGAAGTCAATGTCTAACTTCTCATTGCCTGATTTAACCTCAATCTTTGAAGAGTTTTTTTGTCTTTTTAGTTCTGAAGGGTTCAACTTTGTTAGCTATCTTATTATGAAAGTTTTTAAAATGGAGACCTGCCCTGCGTTCAGGATGAAAGCGTTAGCAAAGCGCCTTCGAATGATACCCCGCTTTGCATGTATGTGCACATGCAAAGTGGGGTATTATCTCAAAGCGCTCGCAAAACGATTTTACATTCTGAACACGGGGCTGTATCCCAGGCTATAATTACTTATCTACTACTGTTCATAGCTTTTCCATTCAACTGACTAATAAAATTATTGTTCATGGATATCAATGCTACCATAATGCTAGACTAACAATGAATCTCAATTTTAAGTGAGCATTCTGCACTCAAAACAGTTTTTTAAATACTTGTAAGTAAATTAAGAGGGTAAAAAGTAGACTGGCATAAATAATTCAATTGAAAACTATGATGTTGATGTTTCAATTTTTCTATTAATATTGATATAATGATCAATTTATGGGATATTTTCATTTTGATGTTAGCTGGCTATTTTGAATATACTGTCAACACTTTTCAAAGTAGCAAGAAAAACAACTTTACTTAAAACTCGAGTCAATATCTTCAGAAAACAGTGTTTTATTTTTGCAATAAATTTGGGTAGTCACACTTTGTTTGATGGGCGTTACTCATAGGTAAATTAGAAAGAGTAATACCTATTTATAAAATGACCTATGTTGCTGGAGTGAAATAATCTTTTTGAATATTTTTGATATTACATGGATGTTAATTAGTATACAAGTCGAAGAACTATGCAAATGACCTAAGAACTTATAGAAACATTATATTTGTGTTGTGAAAATGATATCATAATGCAATTGCTGATGTCACTTCATAAACAGCTTTATATGTTTCACAGAAAAACTTGGATAGATAAATTTCTTGAATTTGCTCAATTTATAACTAAAATTCAGGTCATATTATGAATGAAAGTTCAAATTTGTGCTCATAAAATACCAAAATTATTAAACTCGTCATCTAAAACCATCTTGTGATATGTTTAAGATGACTTGTTTGATATATTTGGCATTCAGTGACCACTCATTCAATATCCTCTAAATATGTACCAAATGCTTTTGGTTATTTAGAAAAGAGTGCTTGTCATTTCAGGTGGAAGGGACGGGCAAACAGAGTATTTACAAATTTTTAAAAGTCCTGCAAGGACTGAGGGAATGGGAGATCTGCAGTCCTGACATAGCGGCATCCATAGAATATTGTAGGGAGAGAATCGTTGAAATGACGATTGAGGAGTATGAACTGTGGTTTAAACAACAATTCCCAAAAGTGACCAGACCCCAGACAGCCCCTCCGGCCCCTAAAACAGAGAAGAAAATGGACAGTGCATCGATTAAGGGGAGAAACCCACCCAGGCCTACACAGTCAGCATTTGTTAGAAGAGTCCAGCATTAGAATAGTACACTGATCCTTATCCTTATGATTTCAGAATTTGTTTCAAACACATTACTAATTTTTGGAGCAATTTGAACAGTCTGGTGCATAATATCAACAATTATCAAGTAAAAAGTATGCAGTGTAGGCTAAGATCAGACTGCACAACTGTGCTGGCTGATCTTAGTCTAAACTGTTTGCCTTGCTTTGTGTAATCACAAGATGCCATAAACAGCATACCTTGGAAGAATAAAGATTAAGTTACTTTTATAAATTCCTTGCATGGAAGTGCTGATGATTTGCTGTTTTACCAGTGTGGATCTGTCCATATCTCTGTTCTTAAGTCTGTCTGTCCAAGACTAAACCTGGCGTTTTTTGTGATTTCAAAACTTTTTCAATGAACAATGCTCATATTTGGCATAAAACCATCACAATCTTTTCAGATATGGATGATCTGAAAGGTTAAGGTTATTTTTCAAGTTCAAAGATAAAGAAAAATAATTCTTTTTCAAGCACCTATTTGCAAAAAATAAGGAATGGGAAATCATTATCTTATTTTTTTTCATGCTCTTTTGTTTGCTAAACTCCGCTCAGTTTAGAGAGTTAAGATAAATGAATGAGTGAATGATCACAACCACTTCAATCTTTTGGAAAGATCACCAGAGTGATTCTAATAGATTTCATGGCATTTGCTAGAACCCCTTATGAACAAAAGTGCCTTATGGTCACATATTTGTCAAGATCTAATTCCCATATTGGCTGCATGTAAGTGACATACATGTAGTTGTTTAATATATATGTTATTTATATGCCACAGATTATAATTTTTAATGTAATGTTGTCTATGGCCCATATAAGAGGCAATTTATGCCACATGTATGTGGTATATATGCCACTTATATGGATAGGAAAATAAAGCTTATATGGGGCATAGATGAATTTATATGGGACATATGTGCCATTTATATGGGGCATACATACCACTTATATGTCAAAAGTAGGTCCTGATAATCAAAAGAACTAGCCTGTAAACCTTGCATATTGCTAATTTTGGCCATTTATGAATTTTATGCAAAAAGTAGACTTTCTTTTCACTACTTTCAAAGTAACTCTTAAATTGTTTTATTAATTACTTTTCATATGTTAATAATTGCAATCCTTTAAAAAAATTTTTGATTGGTTGAAATCGCATCAAGTGGGGAAATCCATTTCACTTTATTTCTGTATAAAATACAATAGATCTTTTGAGAATCCCCCGACCTTCTATCTGTAAGTCCTGTGTTGTAGGAACTCGAAATACCTTGTTCCCTTACCACATCGTAACATTGCTATTCAACTTATTAGAAATCAAGATAGTTTCGTTTTATAATTCAGAATAACTTGTCTAAAATGATGTTTTGATCAAAAGTACCTCTACTAATGTCTAAATTGTCGTTTATTTGTGTACCATTTGTATAGCTTTATGCCATTTAACTTCGATAGCGAGATAAAAATACTAAATCTAAAAAGGGATGTGTAATCGTTATGCACAGAAAAGTAGAATTGAAACTTTAATATTTAGCTGAGTATTTTTATAGTTTCTTAGATCTAGGGGATCCCGATTATTCGGGCTGAGTGCCTTTTTCACAGCGTTTATTGGAGTATAAAATGCAATTGACTTAGCACATGGCTAACACATAATGCCCTAGGGGTGTTATTTGCCATGTGCAAAGGCAATTGAACTTTATAATCCAATAAACACAGTAAAAAAGACACTCATCCCTATAATAGAAGGCAACTTGCTTCTTTGAATCATTCTGATTATGTGTTACAGAAATACAATTAAAATAAGTTTTCTTATCTTGCAAAAATTTCTGTGCATTAACTCTATGATTCGAAAATACCCATTGCATTTTGAAAGAATTAAAGAGAGAAATATCAATTAGTTTTTACCTTTATTTCATTATTAACACCTTAAAAAATTCAAGACACACTAACCAATAGATTTTTCGAAACTATCACAAAACGGAATAAATGAATAAGACTGTTTCATTCACTTAAGCAGTTGAGAATACAAGAAAATGTTTCATTGGTGTCATGTGACTATGTGGCTTATTAATAGCGGCTATCCATATAAATGGAATAGATGTTCTTCATTCATTTGTCTTCCCAAAAAGGCTTATAAGTCAGTTACATGGGATTTATTTGGAGTTCACTATTTCAACTAATTCAAGACATATTACTGGCATATACATAGATCTCACATAGTTGCATTTCAATTCAACATATATAAGTGGCTTAAATTGGCAATTATTATGTCCTATATAACTGACATATAAGTGGCATATAAGTCTGTCTAAGTCATTTTGGTAAGGGAAGTTTTAGGGTTTAACAAGTGTTCAAGCAATTTCTCAGCAACTTTTCTCTGTAAGTAAAGTTTGTTTGCATTTTGTATTATGTTCATATTCATTGAAGTAATTTGAGTAGTCTAGTGAAATGAAAATTTCTGTTACATTTGTTAATTTTGCTATAGTCTATTGATAGATTTATTTAAATTAATCAAAATTATTTATTTACAGCAAATAGTATTATTGAAGTAAATTTTATTAATTATTTTCATATAACATCATAGATCCAACCATGACAAACTAGAAATGTTCTGTAAATCAGGTTTTACTAGCAAGACTTTCATACTAATATTAGTGACTGATTGTACATGCAAAACTACGAATAAGAGGTTAATATTTTTATCTTATAACTGTACAAATATCCATGTGATAACACCAGTATGATATTTTTATGATATCACATAGTTATTTTTAGAACAATGATATAATGCGGTTATTTTTAGAAACTTGCATTCCTGTTAGAAACATCGACGAAAAGAAGACAAATATTGGTTATAAGATAAATATAATACATACTTTTTGTATTGCATGAAAAAAATATCTAACTCGGTTGTGAGAATTGATAATTGTCTCGGCAGAGCCTCAACAATGATCAATTCTCCCAAACTCGTGAGATATTTTTTCTCATACAAAACACTAAATACGTATTATATATGTATCATATGAATTTAAAAAAAAAATCTAGGATTTTACACAAGTCTGTTGTAAGTGCATCTATTTCTAAAGGCACTTATGATAGAGTTGTGTTTAGCCCTTATAATATATTTATATAAAGGAAACTTGTTGTTTCCGTGTAAGATTGATTTATGATTCATTAAGTGATCAACAAAAGCTTTATTTTCATGAATGGCAGAGTATCAACCAATCTTACTCGAAAAACAAACAATAATTATATTTCTTTAATGCAAAATGGGACCGCATGTGAAAATAGTAGGACATATTTTCTTAAAATGTGTCATTTTGCATGTGATTGCTATGCAACATTCATGTGTCGTCACTTTTTGGGCTCCTCCTAGATGATGTCGGACAGGGTGAAATGAACAAAAGCAGGATAATAGTTTTGATGATTTCACTGGTAAGGCACAGAGTTTATCAAAATGATAGTCTGTTATTCCTCGATAAACCACCAAAAAGCATTAAAAAATACTCTCTTACTGAGATATGAACTTCCCAATAGATCTATCAGCCCTGAAAACATGAAATTTTGCCCTCATTAAAATGACCAAGTTTAGAGTACTTTATGTTTTTTCATAGGTAGTCATTAAAAGCAGACTACTCTCTGCTTCCCTGTTTCTGAGATTCAGAGAAAGCCAGATGGTTGGTGAAAGCCTTGCCATCCGAATTGTAGATATGGATATTGTTTTGCAAATTTTTTGTATGCCATATCTTGTAAGCTCAGAAATGGGTTTGGGTTTTCAACCTATGGGTTAAGAGTTTTGACACTACTTGGAAACTTTCCATTTAACAAAAGACATAGTGACATGCATCATTTTACTTACACAAATGGGCAATTCATAAATAATTGTATTGGTGTTAGACACAACAAAAAACATGGATAGTTGCACTAGCCATTGAGAAATAACTGCAATACTGTTGGGAGCAGTGTTATACCCCATGCAAACAAATAAACAAAGCAAACAATTTGTTATGCCTTTAGTATAGCTCAAAGCATTGAATTAAAAAAGAGTATATTTTAACACAGTTGCTACCTGGGCCCGAGGTTATAAAACTTTTCTCAGACTCAATTCAAATTTTTCTCTAATATCAACTTGAGATTTAAGCTGTTATTCTGTTTTATTACTCACTTTAATGTATTAAAATAAAAGATGATATAAATAAGTTGTTATAAATGATAACTTATTAATATTGTCTTTTATTTTCATATATTTATTTCAATTTAAAATTTGAGAAAATTGAGCCTGAGAAAAGTTTTATAACCCCGGGCCCTTAACTATCAAGGGTATTACTCTAAAAGTTTATTTACCCACAATCCAACACCCAACAACTGAGCGCAAAGCATCTGTAATGTGTGCTATTTTTTTTAAATATTATCTGCCTATCTTAGGATTACATACATAGCATTCGAAAAATGTGATATGTTCTTACCTTAAAGCGTTGGACTTGTATTTCTCAAGATATTTATTTTTTTGGCCATGTTTAGTCAGTCTGTGATATGTTGCAAGATTTATAAATAAACCAAAGAAACCATTTGATGGCTTTATGTCTTGTTTGTGTAGCCTACATTTTTTGATGAACAAATCACAGTTGAAGTTCAGTATATGTGCTGCATTATTAGCTCAGTCTGGTCAATTGAGCGCTTCTTTGAGAAATTCACCCATTGGCTATTGTGGACATAGATACGTAGATCAGCTGCGCAAAATTAGGCATCTGGTCCCTTTTTTTCCAAAGTTCTCGCATTCAATGTTAGATTCTGTCTTGCAATATCTCATTGGCATCGCCTTTATAAGAAGATTCCTATAAGATGGTGCATGGCAGAATTCCATATTTAGTCACAAATGTTTAAGCATCTTTAATTTTTGAGTTACGCAAAAATGATGTTTAGTTGTTAAGTGAAACAGGCCCCTGATCTGCATTTTTATTATCCTCCGCTGTTCGGCAAAGGGAACTAATGGTCTCTGTCTGTCATTATGTCACAAAACTTATCGGACGCTTATCTCCTAAAGTATAAAAGCTATTAACTTGAAACTATAGGTGAATAGATCTCATGGAGGAGAAGTGAAGTGCACAAGAACTACAACTCTTGCTTGTTATGATTTGGGAATTATTGCCCTTTGATTAGGCTTCAGTTTACCATCAAACTTTGATGGCGGGGGATGGCCATGTCCGACATGGCACTTAATTTCAGTGTAAGGATAGTTCTTGCATATGTGTCAAATGCGATTGGATTAGTAACCTTAGAGCTTGGTTTCTGGATAAGTGACACTTAAATCTGTCTGGAACAATTTGAAAAGACATTGTACTCTTTTTTTATGGATTTCAAAAAATTTACACATACACAAGGATTGTTTTGTTTTCAGTGAGTGTATCATTTAAACGTTTGTTCGGTAAGGTACGAAAATTGATTCATCTATGAGTTTGCCCATTAAAGGGTAATTTGTGTTAAATAGAAATAGTATTATTTGACTTGAGGATTCTAACTGTTACTTTGGTACACAGGAAGCACCAGAAGCTATATGCTTGTAATTAATTATTTTACAAAATATATAGAGGATAATCGTTTGTTTCAGTGTAAGATGGATTTATATTTCATTGAGTGAACAACAAAAGCTATATTTTCACGAGTGGAAAATATAGCTTTTGTTGGTCACGAAATGAAATATTTATCGATCTTACACGGAAAACAAACAATTATTCTATTTCTTAAATGCAAAAATGAGACAAAATGTGACATTTCTAGGACATATTTTCATATAGCGCGTCATTTTGCGCGTGATTCCTATGCAACGTTTCTTGTGACGTCACTTATTTTGCCCCGCATAGATGACGTCAGATAGGATGAAATGCACCAAAGCAGGGTATAAGTTTTTGATAATTTCACTGCTTTTGCGGTGAGATTATCAAGTGATAATCTACCGTTATTTCTCGATAAACCACCGATAAGCATTAAAGAAATAGTGGAACCGTAATAATTCTGCAACATTTTGGAATACACGATCTTCCACAATTTTGACCTCGGTTAACACTGTAAAGTTCATTATTTCCGAAATCTCACTTAACTATTACAGGTCCACTACCTTTAATGATTAAGATGTTATGTAATTGAAAAATCTCTTTACATATTACGAGTCAATCCTTCGATCTAATGCACAGGAAAAGTGTGGTAAAAAAATAAAACACAATGCTTTTGCATTAAATTGATTTTTACCAGCAGAGGTAGATGTATTGATACACAACAAATATTGAAGACAAACTAGAGATCGCTTTTAATCAATGAGCTTTTGTATATACACTTATGCAGTACATTAAGCGGATTTCGGAAACGGTCGCTGAATGAAAACGGACGCTTAATAGACGTGGTCGCTCGAGCAATGTTGACTGTGTTTGTGGAAAACGCTTTTGAGGCTGTCCATCGGTCAATCTAATTTTTATTTGTATATAACTTTATTGACAAGATTTGCATTTAGGTTTGTAATTCACCCTCCTGAACTCCACGTCATCTCGGATATTAAAATCTAATAGCAGGGGCCCGTTTTCCTAAACATCTTACGATTAATTTTGGCGTAAATAAAAAAAATAAGTTGCTTCTACAGAAGTAACAAAATATGGAATTCTGCGTTGCAATATACCATTGGAATAGTCTTACAGTGACGATTCCAATGAGATATTGCAAGGCAGAATCTAACAATGAATGAAAACAATAGGTATAATTTGTGATTTTGACTTACCATTAACTTTATCGTAAGAAGTTTAGTAAAACCGGCCTCTGGTAAATAAACAGGGGTTGATCCAAAAGTTCGCAAAATGGGGTTATAAATCTGCAGAAAAAATAATAATCAAAACAAACATTATACAGTCCTTAAATGTGTTATCTGTGTAATAAACATGGAAATGTTTACGTTCAAAAGCGGCTGTACAGTGCATAAATCAAGACGGTGACCCTACATGTTGGCGGGGGAGCAATAACGCAACACGCGATGTCATTATTATTATACATAGTCTCTGCTAGCTCTCAAGCTTTTCTGTGTTTGGTATACCAGAAATTATCCACATGCCATTAAGAATCAAAATTATGTACATTTTCTATAAGCATAGTATTTCTATGAGGTGGATACCAATATACACGACCTTTACTTTAGGAAAATACTGAGAATCAATAGGGACAAGGTCGTTGGTTGAAATCCCGTTAGATTATTCTAAATCCTCCTTCGAAGTCTAGCCCTTTTGAATATCCTTGGTAACTTTACTAACACTTTTCTAAGGTAAATTTTTATCATCTTTCTTAATTATCTGAAATGTTTTGATCGGTGAATAACAGATCCTGATAAAATTCGATTAGAATATGACAAATAGTTTTCTTTTAGCGTCTTATTTAATTTAGCCATGGGATTTCAACTAAAGTTTCAGAAAACTTTATCTATTTAACATATTTTTTATATATTTCACGCTCCCACCCAAGCATACATATGTTACTAAGGAAACGTATTCTTAAGCCGCTAAAGATAATTCTGCAAATATAATAATATTCATGCATTCCGCAAAATACTTTACTGTACATTTACTATAGTATATACATGTATAGTGAACAAGCAAAAAAATGCGAAAGTGATTGGCTCAGTGTATGAACTTCTGGATCATCCCTCGTATACCAAGGAATAAAAAGCCAATTGTTGCTTTACATTACAAACGTCTATAACAAAGATTGGGGCACCCACACACTATTTTCTACGAAACTGTTTTAGAATCACTGACTAAAATCTGCGTATTTTTATTTGCAATATCATTCAGTCGGTAAAGTCATGTTTGGGTAGTAGTGTCTGGGTCCACTCTATTTTTAGCACATTTGATACTGCTGAGGCTTCCTAGCCACGAGCAGAGGGAAAAAACGTTGGCGAACACAGCAAAAAAGAAACCGACTCCTAGCACTATACCGGTCGTCTCCATGCAGAACAATACTATAGTCGCTGTATACAATATTACTGAAATAGAAAAAAATAATTAGTGATGAGATCAAAATAGTTGCAAGCACAGCGAAATTATATATATAATACGTACTTAGTGTTTTGTATGAAAAAAATATCTAACAAGGTTGGGGCAATTGATAATTATGGAGGCTCTGTCGAGACAATTATCAATTTCAACAACCGAGTCATTTTATTTGTCTTATAACCTCCATTTTATTTTATTCCATACGGAACGAAGTTGAATGAGTGTGTAGAGTAAGTTCTGGGTGAAATTAAAGAGAGGTAATCAAGTATCGCTAATTTTGTTCAAGATGAACAAGGTTAGCAAAAAGCGCATTCGGTACGCATACTTCAACAACAGTCCCATAAAATGGCTACATTTAAAAACATCGTGAAATTGACAATCATTTCGACCAAAACCATTCTAAATTGCTCACTCAGCGCTCCATTTAATCATTCCAAACAATCACTCAAACCATTCAATAACGCTCCAAATTCACGAAAAAGACAAGACATTTTAGTAATTTTGAGCGTTTTTGATTGGTTTGAGTGAGTGTTTGAAATGAATGAATCGAGCGATGAGTGAGCGATTTAGAATGGTATTGATTGAGATAAATGCCAATTTCACGATGTTATTAACTGTACAATGATAAATCATTTAAGATTTTCATTAAGATTAGAATGCAAAGGAGGTCATCTAACAAATTCAATCTTTTCCGTTGACATTGTACCAAAAGCACCTATTGAGTTCATATTTACTCTAGCAAGGTTTTTAAGGCCGTGCATTCAACTGCAAGTTTCTAATTCTATGTGATATCATATATGTTTTTCAGGATTAAAACGTTGAATAGGTATTTTGCTTTGCGCGTGGTCCAATGTTTTGTAGCCTGCGCAGAAGAATACCCACTCTCGCCTGTGTGATAATTCTGCGACCGATCCACGACTTCTGTGAAGGGTTTCGAACTTTCAAAAAGGAGTGTTCGTTTTCCTAGTATTGCGAATTTGCAACCCTTAAGGTAGTCGACCCGTCATGGTTCAGTAACGTTTGGGGGGTGTTAATGAACTTAAAAAGTGTTCACCGAGGTTTCCTCATGATTTTCATTAGGAAACCTCGGTCAATATTGTGAAAGATCATGAGCTCCGAAGTGTTGCGCAACTATTGCGGTTCCACTACCTTAACCTGCTGAATTTAAAAGAGCCAGGGCGTTATATTTCAAACAATTTCAAATGTACGCAAAGCAAAACCTCTAGTCAGTCTGTGCATACGCAGTCTGACCAGAGTCTTCACTTTGCGCTTAGAATATAGATAAAATTCCAAAGTATCTGTAGAAAATCAGGTTACATTATTTAAAGTATGTAGCTGTCTGGGCTGAGAAATATTTTCACCTCACCTCACCTGCAGATGTCAAATTGTTGGAAATGTCACGACAAGGCTAAAATTTTGTTAAAATAACCTTCTATTTTTTTTTTTTTTTTGACATATCAACGAGTCTGTCTAAAGAATTTTTCAACAAAATCAGGTAGAAGGCAGACGGTGTAGGGCCTATCCTACTTAAATCAGACTGCACAATTGTGAAGGCTGATCTTAGTTTTTACTGTCTGGCTAAACTTTGTTCACAAAAGGAGTGTGCATTGAATAGCAGGGAAGTAGTTCATTGGAGTTCTGAATGAAAGTTATATGAGACTGTGCGTGTGATTTCCAACAATTTGAAATGCACGCAAAGCAATGACTCAAGCCAGCCTGTGCATCCGCACAGTCTGACCAGAGTCTTCACTATGCATTTAGTAGATAGATAAGGTCTTGAAGTATCTGTAGAAAGTTAGGCAACCCTCTATTCATACTAAGTAACTGTCTAGGCTGCTAAATGTTTGCACCTCACTCAGATGCCAAATTGTTGGAAATGTCACACAAAGGTTCATATAATTTGCCTTAAGAGGGGGTTAGTTCGAACACCCGAAACCCTTCCTAATCCGCCATAAGACTATCCGGAATAAAACTAAACATCATCAGTAACGTCATAATCACATTAACTAGCGTTGAACCTCCGAAAAAAAACTTGCCTGTGTTTTCGCAATGTGCTATATAGATAGCCATTCGGCCCTCGATCAAAATTCTTAAATAGAATACCTCAAACCTTTATTTGTTTAATTAACCCGCTTCGGCCTAATTCTACTTTTTGTCACCCCTGGATAAAAAAGATTCGGGAAACATTGTGGACAAACAAAAATGCGCATAGATCTTCTTAAATATACGTTTGGAAATGGGTTAATTTGTGTTGCTTTATATTTTTTTTTATGTCGTTTTACACCGCTTTCAACAATCTTTCAGATATATCTCTGCGACTGGAGTACCTAACAATGGGTTCCGGGTATTTCTCTCACCAGTATTACCATTACATCCTTTCCTAGCTGCTATCTCACATAGGTCTACGATTATCAACCCAATAGTGAGAGACATATAGTCGGAAAGGATGAGTTCTCGAGGAAGCTTTCGTTGGATCTCGGGATATATTGAAAATTCAGTTACCTCCAATCAGATGAAATGTCAGTTGACCAAATATCAACCATTTAGCTTCCGAACATATTTGGAACCCACTCAAGACGGCCGTTGTTGTAAGACAACCAAGACTCAGAGATCCTAAACCAACAATTATCTTCCATATATCGCCACCGTCCGCTGAAAAAATATGATCTGGTGAATAAATAAATAAATAAAAATAAATAAATAAATAAATTGATAAATGAATAAAAATTAAATAAATATGTACCATCCTATACCAAAGAGACACTGACTGTTTGGAGACGAATTCTCGCCAAGTACCAGTTCTCCCCACCACCCTGTTTCTCGGTGAAGTCGGAAAGGAAACCCTTCTAAATTACAAATTATGTTGATAAGAACTTCTTTTAACCAGACAATAATTTATTGTGAATAAATGTTGCGTTTTTACTGTGAAAATGTGGAGTTGGCGAGAACTGGTCTCTAACCAATATAGAACGGTTTTTAGAGCCCTAAAATGTTCTTATACCACAGAAACACATATATAGAACCTTTTATTAAATCAGTTTTGACTAAGCGTCGATGTTAACCAAAATTTTAAAAAAGCTAAGTGCCAGCATTTGGCCAACCCCAAATAAAATGTATTTGTTGTCTAATTTCACCCAAAAACCTCGAGACTACAGTCTTGTACAACCTGTAGCTACGAGGTTATAGAAGAAAACAATTTAAGGACAAAAAGGTATCTTACCTGGGTTTGAAATACACGAGTTGTACAGACAAGATCTAAAAATTCCAACCTCGCTGAAGGATTTATACTCGAACTCTTTCAACACCTCTCTCGAAACAAGAACGTCTTTGAATTGCGTCTGTACGCTGTCACCTTCTCCCCAACTGTCTATAAACAGTCCGACTAGGCAGAATGACAGAGAGAAGAAACTGAGTCCGAAATGAATTCTCAATTTTAGATCTGGAATCATGTTGTTATATTAATTTAACGTAAGAATAAAGTATAAGAAATTCAAAGAAAAAATGGCGTCCAAAATTACATTATGACGTCACGTTTTTACCGTTTGACGTTATTTCCCGAACTAATGAGCAAACGGCTACGTTTTGAATAGATAACGCAAATATGGGGTGTACGTGTTCGGTATATGTATAATACGTACTTAGTGTATTGTAGGAAAAAAATATCTTACGAGGTTTGGGGAATTGATAATTGTCGAGGCTCTGTCGAGACAATTATCTATTCCCACAACCGAGTTAGTAATTTTTCTTACAATACGCTTAGTGGCCTTCGTATTATATTGGCCTTATAACCTCTTTTGTATTTATAGTAAAACCTCAATTTGCCTTCTTGTCTTCGTCGATGTTTCTAACAGAAATGAAAGTTTCTAAAAATAACTACATTATGCCATTGTTCTTAAATTATCCACGTTTTCAAAAAACTATTATATGGGATGTTATCACACGGATATATGTAAAGAAATTAAAGAAATAAGATAAATACATTTCTTAAATAAGAACCAACAGCAAATTCGCCTAACATGGCTCTTTTCATACAATTGAACTTATCCGTCCCTTCCCCCCCCCCCCCCCCCCCCCCCAAAAAAAAAAAAAAAAAAAAAAAAAAAAAAAACCCTACCTTAATGTCACTTTTCAATTTCAGCTATCTTTCCAACATGCATAAACGTACAATTTTAGACTCATACAAATTTACAGAATTATCAGTTACTAGTTCTATGTGCACTGAAATGGAAAAGACAGCGTACAATACAGAAGCCATTGAGAAAAAGAGAGAAATCGCCTGAAAACATTTCTTCCTTTTTTCTCATTTTCCCACTTTTCATTGCCTTCTTTGCATAAATAATCCGATTTGGATGAAAATTATAACATAAACAGATACAAACGATACTATTCTTTTAGAAGATAACATAATCTTTTTTTTTTTTTTTTTGTTTAATGAAAAATGAATATTTGCTTTTTGTGAAAGAGTTTTACGTCGCTTCTCGGCCCTTTGGTTAAGATCAAAGTGTTCTTGAGTATTTAATTGTCCTTTAGGCAGACCAGTCTTCCTGGATCATCTTTCTATTTAATAATGAAATCTTGTTGGCTTTTCAGCTTATTAAGATTGCATGGACCGACAAAGACGCTCGCGTGCCTCTAGATCATCTCAAGTGGACAGCCTACATTAATTTAGGTACCTAAAATCATAAAATGGTAGTCCATATCTTTTCTTGATACATTTGCACATGCCGTCTTCGATGAGAAATGTGAGCCTGTGTGTGACATTTCCAACAATTTGATATGTGTGTCAAGGACAAGCAATAACCAATCTAGAAAACCTAATAGTTTAATTAGAACATAACCTGACCGTCTGAAGACACTTTTAGGCCTCTTCTATCTTCACAAAGTGCATAGTTAAGACTGGTCAGACTGTGCATATGAACAGGCTGGCCAGAGCATTTGCTTGGCGCGTATTTGAAATAGCGCGAAACAGTTGTAACAGCCTATAATCATATATTTTTTTATCCTGAACGAAGGACTGTCTGCGTACAGGAAAACAAAGCGCTCGCGACCACTACCAAAGTACAAGCGTACGCTTAATTAAGTAATGCAGGGTGTCATTTCCAAAGCGCTCGCGAATTCTGTATTATCCTGAACGCTGAATAGGTGCTGTATTATCGTCCCAAAGTCAATAAATAAATTTCATGATCGCTTATCGATTTATTGATAGAACGAATTCAGGGCCTTCAAGTTAGCTTTCATTGTCGTTCGCCGTTTTTTCCCTTTCAAATATACATTACATATTTTATTTATGGGCGATGAATGTTTTTCTAATGCAGAGATATATAGATTTTTACCCTTTTCCTTCGATATTAAAAGATAAAGATCATCTCGTGAACTGCATTAAAATTTTTATTCTATTTATTTCAAAGCAAGTGCCATGTGCCATATTTTGTGATCTAAATTAACGAAAGATGAAGAATACGAATTGAATAATAATAATAAAAAAAATGAGTCTGTGCGTGACGTTTCCAACAATTTCACATGTGCGCAACGTTGAGACTCAGATCAGTCTGTGCGACCGCACAGTCTGATCAGAATCTTAACTATGCGCTCAATAGATGGTTAAGGACCTAAATTCGCTATTCGATACCCAAAATTATTTAAATACACTGTATCCAGGCTACTCAACATCTTCCCTTTACGCAAGAAAGAAGTTGTTCGAAATGTTAAAGAATTTGTGATCCGTCATGCGAAAAGGGACCATCTTGGAACTCCGTAATATTAATATTTGAAAAAAGTACCGTGCATGCATAGGGCCTTTTTCGGAAATAATTGCACAAGAATGTATAATGGTTATACAAGATTCACACCTTTTTCATTATTTTCGGATAGTGCCCCTCCTGGCCAGTCTGCACAAATCGTGCAGGCTGACCAGGGACGACACTTATCGCACTTCCAACAAGTTCCCAGTTGGTCCCTTTCCGCGTGACGGTTCAACTATTTGTCTTCATAGATAAACAAGTTGGAACATTTTACGAGAATTTAATATTTATGTTATATATAACCATATCAATTTTTAATATTTTGTCAAGTGTAATATATATAAGACATTAGTTAAGTGTATTATGATAATAAAAATATTAAGTAAGACAGAAAAAAAAACACTGAAAGTATCAAAGATTTTATAGAGTGTGAAATTCATGATTAAAAAAGGAAAATTCATTTAAAGAAGTAATAACCGTACAACAAACAACATCAACAACAAAAATTAAGATAAAATAGATAGACAAAAACAACAACAAATAAATGTGACCCGTCACGCGAAAAGGGACCATCCGGGAACTCTGTGAAACGAATTATTGAAAAAGAGATTTGATCCAGCATAGGTCACCTAGAAGTCGCATTTCACAAATTCTTTCACTTGAAGGTAGATTGATCATTCTAGATTAAGAAAATAAGCACGGTGCAAACAGTTTCGACCCGAGTCAGTCTGCGCAATCCGCGCATTCTGACTAGGGTCGACACTTTACGCACTTCCCAGATGATCTCTTTTCGTGTGACGGGTCACATATAAAAATGTGCGATATAAAAATCGTGTTTTCGGACTTATTGTATGCTTTGTTTTATCTTTAGTAGTTCTTATCTTGTTCCAATCCATACTTTCAAACTTGACATGTTCAAAGATTCTGTATGTAGTTAAGAGTTCGCGGTCTATTGATAACGCTGTCAGGTCTATTAATTTTGTATAATCATTCTGAAAGGACAGGTTCATTTTAAAAGTACGCCCGTATATATCGTCAACAAGCTATTCCGTGTAACGTATGCCTGATTCAAAATGGAATAAGTTATACCAATCGGAGTGAAATTGAGATATGTATTTGACATTCATCTTTCGATTCATTATCTCTGAATAAATTTTGAATTGAAAGTGACCCATCACGGGAAATGCAGCCATTTGAGGAAAATTGAATATTCTAAAAATGAGATTGGATCCAGGAAGTGCTGTCAGAGTTTGTATTTCAGAAAATTATAAAGAAAGGTAGAATGCTCATTCTACAGTTAGGTACATCGTGAAATTTACATTCATCTCAATGAAAATATTTCTAAATCGCTCACTCTACGCTAAATTCTTTTCATTCCAAACACTCACTCAAACCGCTCAAAAACGCTGCAAAATTACTAATAAATTATACAATCTACAGCTACATTCAAAATAAATATAACTAGAAAAGAATCTAGATTTCACTGACATAGTTAAAATTGCTAACGTCTGATGGATTTTTCAAGAAATGGGAAGCTATTTTATAGAACTTGTATACTTATTTTATTTAAGGGAGGTAATAAATATCGCTAATTTCGTTCATCTTGAACAAAATTAGCGGTATTGGATTACCTCTCTTTAATTTCACTCAAAACTCACTCATTGAACCTTCTCAAATTCATTTCAAATTCACTCCAAAATCATTCATCTTGTCAATGTTACGATGTTCTTAAATGTATTACAAGAATATCTATCAGAAAGCAATACATTTTGCATCTTGACAGCCGACAAGGGTCGATACTTTTCGGACTTCCCAAATGGTCTTGTTTTCGAGTGTCTGGTCACATATCGATGGCTCAGCGCGAGACAGTTGTAACTCCCTATATGTTTATAGGGAGTTACAAATGTTTCGAGCTAAGCCATCGATATTTGATTTCCTTACGAATTTTGTTGGTATAGCAAATGAAGGGAAACTAAACGGGAAGAAGAGAGATTTCAAACTAAATTCATATCGGAAGATGAAATCATGAGTATACATAATTCATAGAAAATTACTCCAAGAGATCGCTCAGGAAGAGGAAGAAAAAAGAACAACTTTGATTGATTTCCTCATAGGAAAATATCTAAAATTCTTTTTTAGAGAAATGGATTGATAAAAAGGAAAAGAAAAGTTGTATTCATAAACAGCAGAAGCAACAACAACAACAATGATTTGTGGCAATATAACGTGTGTGGCAAAAGTTGCCTTGGTTATAATGATAGTGAGTTTTATATTAGCGACAATCGCCATTTTTACCCCGTATTGGAGCGAGCAGAAAGACGCCAATGGTGATACCGAACATACGGGACTGGTGGTCAAGTGCGATAACTCTATAGGGTACTGTAGTAACCTTGGGGACATACTGGATAAATATAAAGATTCTGGTACGTGTCTGTCTGTTTGTCCGTCTGTACTTCTCTCTTTCTTTTAATTCATCTCCCGATCTCTCGGTATGTGCAGGCCTCGTTGTCAAGGGCGATAACTCTTTAAGGTCCAAGTAGCAGCTTATGGGAGATACGACATTTCAGTTACATTCAAAAACAGCGTAAAAGTGACAAGGTGAATGAATTTGGAATGAAATTGAACGAGCGTGAAGAGCGAGTTTTCAGTGAAATTTAAGGGAGGTAATCCAATATCGCTAATTTTGTTCAGGATGGCCAAAATTGGCGATATTATTTACCTCCCTTTTATAAAATATGCATACAAGTTCTCTAAATAGCCTTTCTTCAAGAACCAACCAAACGCTCATAAAGTCAATTATTTCAGTTAAATCGCCATTTTCTTCTAGCTATATCTATTTTTAATGAAGTCAGTTGATCTTGTCGTGTCATGATTCTGGAGCGTATTTGAATGGTATGTAAGTAAGTAAGTAAATGTTTATTTATTATAGTGACATGTGTTTTACATTTTAATGTTAACAATTAAACTGTCATAAATAATGAACACCCGGCCCCATGGGCCTATAAGTCACCTTGAATAACTAATACATACGACATAGTTTTTGACCTTGTAGTAGGTAGTAAGCATTAATCGTTCCATATCGTACGACAGAGTCGTACGCTTAGGCCAGAGTAAAGCTTCTTATTATTCTCTTATTCTTAAATAGCTTTAATCGTTAAACAAATTATGGGTAAATAATTAAAAATGGCAAATTAATGGATGATGATAAATCCAAACTAATACTTTTATACGGATGTGACAGGGTTTTACTGACCTTGTGACCAAGGTCAGTATTCCCACCCCATCCGCATTCTCAAGTTCCTGGAATTTAAAATTATTATGTCCGTGCAGTTCCGAATACCCACACCCACAACCTTTGTAAAGCTGTAGCTACGAGGATTCAGAAACACGCTGACCATATCGTTACGAGAAAGTGTCGAAATTGCTTATTAGTGAGATACCATGTTTGGAGATCTTCGTCGATGTTTCAGATTAAGGAAACCTTAAACGAAACGAAAATAAAGGAGAACAGAATCTAACAAAGTTTATACTGTAAATTTGCCAGTACAGTTTTTGGTAAACGAGTTGTAACTTTTTTACCACAATCTGTTCTGCTTGTACATACTCATTAAATCTCGGATGTCCAAGAATAAGAAAATATTGATACTTGGTTAATTTACAATAATGAGTGAGTGTTTGGCATGAATGAATGGAACGTTGAGTGAGCGATTCAGAATTGTTTTGATCGAAATGCATGTCAATTTCACGACGTTTTTAACTGCAGGTCCATTTAAGTCTATTTGATTGGGCTTATGTTTGTCTGTATGCTATATCTAGTAACTACCTATCTATTTGTTCTGGAATAACAAGGCATATGTGAATAGTTTTCAAGAGCGATAACTCTATAAGATTTCGTATTAAATTTGTGCACAAACTGAAAACAGGGATTTAAGTAAATTCTACCAAACTTTCCGTCTGATTGTCTTTCTGTCGGACGTTCTTGTCTATCTGTCTCCCCTTAAGCATTGTGACGGCTGAATAAGTGTCCCGATGGGTAAAGTTGTAAAAGTACAGAGAACAATATGTAACTGACCAATAATTTCATTCCTAAATTCCAGTTTATTACATGGATCAGTTGCCGTCAACCAGAGAATGGCTACGGCTGACCATGGCGTGGTCGGACGTGTAGTCGTTAAAGCACTGAGCATCTGACTCTACATATTACTTTCTTTTTCATTTCAGATTATTACACGGACCAGCTGTTAAGCCTGAGTCTGGCTATGGCTGGCTGGGTGTTTGGGCTCATTGCTGTAATAGTGTTGATCATCTACGTGTGTTTGACCAATAAAATCACCGGGCTTATTTCCATCACATTCTGCTTTTTATCAGGTAGGTTCATGCAGTTGATCATGTACGGATCACTACGGCGAATCTGACACTGCGTTCAGGATGACAAAACGGTGCAAAAATGTTTGCGAATTATACCCCGCTTTGCACATGCAAAGCGGGTTATAATTTGCAAACAGTTTGCATAGTTTATTCGTCCTGAACGCAGGGTGGGATTTCTATAATAATAAAATCTCTATTTAATGAAGGTAACACAGTAAGAAATTATTCATAAAACCAATTTCTCAATTTCAATATGGCCTTCAAACAACAACAATTTTCCTGGGGCAAGCATGCATACACACATCATTCAAGTACTTAAAAAATGGAATACCCTTCAACAAATATAAAGGGGGTCACATGAAGGTAAAAAAACCCCAAACCCATAATATCCATATGGATTGGAACAACAGATAACAAAACGTATACATAATTCAGAAATACCTGATCGAAATTCAAAAAGTTTGCAGACGGCAGCTAAATGTGGATGTAATTTTACATCCACCCATGAAATGGAGGGGGATATACTGGAATCGCCATGTCAGCCAGTCTGTATGTCCGTCCGTCTGTCTGTGGACACAATTCGGCAGCTACGAATTTGAATTTATATATAGGCCCACTCAAAGATCAACGGAACTTGAAATTCTCGGATTGTACAGAAAAAGTGTTTATGAAAGCGAATTCCCATAAGGAACCACATTTTCTGATTTATTGAAAAGGATAAGCGTGTGGCCGGTTGACCGTGCACAGATCGATTTAGATATATATCAAATCAATATTTGGTACAATGAGTGACCGGATAGCCAAGGGCTTCATGATTGATAAACAAACATTGCTTTATACAGGCGAGCATTCTCCATACGGAACTACTACGCTTTCTTTTTCGTTAGGCTATTGCGTAACAGAAATTAGTATTCAGATCTTTTTTTAATCCGTTTGATGTACGTTTTGAGCATAATTGCTGTAAATTCCGGTTGACTTCTATATGGACCAACATTTCGCCGAAAATCTCAAAAAAAAAAATTCATGAAACGTATTTTCTTCTTGTTATATCATATTTTCCTTCTAGTACCATGACGAATTTTGTTTTTCAGATTTTTTTAATGAAAAATAATGGTTTTTTCCGTCCGTCTACATGTTAACTTTCAGTCTTTCATACCTCATCCTGTCCGTATAAACCGGAAAACGAAATAAATAACCAAAAATAGTTATGATTTGAATACGGGCCGAGTCAGTAGTGTAAGCTTGTAAGTGAGTCGTTTAGAAAAAAAATCGAGTATTTTAAAAAATTAAGTTTGTCGAAGACTTTAACTTCCTTTGGATATCAAATCTGAATATTCTCCCTCTTTTTCAGAAACAGTTTGACTAGATAATTGATCATTTTTCTAAACTATTCTGAGATGAACCCCATATTCACATACTAAGACCAATAAAAAAGCATTATTTAACGAAGTTGTTGGAATTTCACGAGGAAAAGATGATAAGAATGCGAGTAATAACGGTACAAATCACGTGATATTTAAGTTTAAGATGACGTTACGTCTATATTCTAATTAGCATGCCAAAATAAGAAACAATGGACATTTCATCTGTTAGTATAAAACCACGTGTTTTTACTATACGTTTATATTTTCTTACTACCTAACAGCCTCCATCACCCCTCGAGTTCAAACGTAATTTTATGTAACCGATGAACGGGTTGGTCCTTATAGAAGTCAAATGGACTGTAGCAATGCTTTTTTATGTCCCACGCATCGATAGATTGAAGAGGGCGTATTGTTTAAACGGTAATCGTTTGTCTATCTGTCTGTCTGTCTGTCTGTCTGCGAACTTAACATGTCCCTCTAACTTTAACACTGGTAAAGTAGTCTTATTTTGCATGAATTCTCCTTCAAAAATACACATTCAATGTCGAGGTCAGTCAAAAGGTCAAGGTCGATTATCAGGGAACAAACAAATAGCGTTATTTTCAGTTTTAGGTAATTTTTTGATTTTAGAATCCTTTCCTTATTATTTTCGAAATTCATCCTATAGTTGCTGGACCAAGTGTCTTTAAAAATGTTTAATTTCCGGAACGCCCAGATGACCCCTATTGCCTGTATCACAGATAAAGGTCGTCTTGGGACTCCGTGAAAGAAGCATGTAAAAAGTGATAGGATCAAGCACTTGTCAACCAGAATGCGGATTTCAGAAATAACTACACAGGCAAAGAAATTGGTCATTGTAGATTCAGAAAATATGAATGAAGTTTAGAGTGTCGAGCCTAGCAGCCAGCGCAGCACGAGCAGGCTGACTTGGGTCGACACTAACCGCAATTCCCTGATGCCCCCTTGTTGCCTGCCGCGTTAGATGTTAATTCCTTATCTTGCAATCAAGACTGCATTTGTCTGATATCACTCGCCTGATAAGGTAAAATGATATCAAGCAGTCTCCATAAAAAACAATAAGCAGATTTATGATCTTAACCAGAACAAATTTCTCCCCCTTTTTTATTATCTCTTATTTATCTTTTATTTGTTTAATTCACGAATTTTCATAAGATTCAAGCACGACAAAATTATTGCATGTTTAATATAATAGTATGCTAGAACGTTAATGTATCAATTTTATCTGGTGTGGGATGCGAGAAATTTCCATGACTCGGTATAACCTCGTCATGATAAATTCTCCCAACCTCGACTAGATAATATAAATGTATTAGGGCGCTTACAAATTACTCTCTATTATTATTGACTTTATTCTGTTCCAGGAGCCTGTATAGTCGCTGCAGTCATTATCTACGGTGTCGGGTTCGAGGGTCTAGTGGAGTCCTTTGGTTGGTCATTAGGGCTGGACGCCGCGGCTGGGTTTTTGGCGCTGGTTGCCGGTGTTATTGTGGTCGTTAACTCGTGTATGTTACCGTAGGTTGTCAGTTGACATAGCGCTAATCAATCAACTGGAGAACGAAATTTAGACTAGAAACTCCACAAATTTGACTTTCCTATGAAGATAGCTTGGTACGAAACGGTTATAATTCTCCATTTGTTTATAGCGAATTAAACCTTTTTTGCGCTGAGCCATCGATATAGCTCATTCAATGTCTGTCTAGATCTGAAATTATCTGACATTTTGTTTCCATGTCTATAGATGATATAAATGATGCGGGTATAATTTTCAAGACTGTGATGTGAACAAAGTGCATGCTACAATTATCTATTTGTTTGTTTAGTTTGTAAAATATGAAATTCCAAAATTTCTCATTCAGGCTACACACCATGTAAAAGCCTCTATTTTGTAATATTCATGTAAAATCTTTATTTTATGTAATAAAAGTACTTGATAAACTTCTGTGTTCATGTGCGAATCAATTTGAATCCAAATTTTTTCAGTCAGGCGCATCCAACTGTGAACGTATTTTTTGTAGTATAATGCAGTAAAAATTGCATTAAGCGAACGATTCAAGTGCCCCCCCCCCCCCCCCCCAAAAAAAAAGAAAATGTGATCGTCGTTGGGAATTGATGGTGGTTTTATGCTTCCACCACTCATCAGATTATTTATACAAAAATAGCGGGTAACGCGTTTTGTTATTAAATCATATTATGAACACTTTATATTAAATTATCTTTTAATCCATGACAGTTCAAAAGAAACTGTAAACACGTCAAAATCCACGTTAACTTCACAACCTTACATCGTCCCTTTTCGACTGAGACTTTTCTCACCAAAGTTGTACCATTTTATCGAACGTCCCGGTCGAACACCACTTGTAATTATCAAACGACCATTCGTTGTAGGGCTAACAAAAGCTATGACGTCAGTTTAATGAAAAAAAGTTCGAACTTCAGTTCCAGTCTAAAAAGTTCAGAATCTTTACTGAAGTGGGGCTGTGCCTTGGTAAATTCGAAGTTTCACAAACAGTGATATGATTTTTTTGTTGTGTTTATTTAGCCTATCTGTAAAAAGTTGGAGTTCTTTACTACTATACTAAATTTGAAGGATGATATTGATTCCATGCATTTCAGTCTGTATTGCAAACATTCTCTAAACTAACTAATTTCACCAAAAATATCATCTTTCCACAAAACAGTAGAAACTGGAGTCTTGATCTAATCAGTCTTGAAATAAATGTATGGCATTTTTTCGACTATAACTGTTCAAAGTTCGTACCATTTTAACAAATTGTAACGTCATACAATTTGTAAGCCCTGTCACGATTGTTCGCTTTGTGTTCACTATAGGCCGTTTTCGACTGGGACGCTTTAGAGTCCAAGTCGAAAACGGCCTATGTCGTTAGTAGGCAACCAATATGTTGTAATTACAGATTCATTCTAGCTGGTCATCACTGTCGGGCAGTTGGTCGCCATACGACCATAGAACTTTTTGACTAGGACTAACGTTCCTGCTTGTTTTTTTTAAAAAAGTGACGTATTGACATGTGTAAGCCGTACTACGATTGGTCAGTTGGTAGTCAATATATAGGATTTTGAACTTAAACCTTTTGACAATACTTAGTGTATAAAATCCTAGTCGAAAAGATCCAAATTCTTTAACTTTCTATATAAGCATTTTTTTCGTCTGGAACTGAAATTCTTTCCATTTTAACTAATGTGGCGTCAAAAGAATTTATATATATGATACATACTTAGTGTTTTATATGAAAAAAAATATATCTAACGAGGTTTGGGTAATCGATATTTGTCGAAGCTCCGAGACAATTATCAATCCCACAACCGAGTAAGTTATTTTTTCATACAATACATAGGGGATAATCGTTTGTTTCAGTGTAAGATCGATTTATATTTCATTTAGTGAACAACAAAAGCTATATTTTCACGAGTGGCGGAGCCACGAGTGAAAATATAGCTTTCGTTTTTCACGAAATGAAATATTAATCGATCTTACTCGAAAAACAAACCATTATTCTATTTCTTTAATGCAAAAATGAGACAAAATGTGAAATTTCTAGGACATATTTTCATAAAGCACGTCATTTTGCACGTGATTGCTATGCAACGTTCATTGTGGCGTCACATATTTCGCATAGATGACGTCAGATAGGATGAAATGCACAAAAGCAGGGTATAAGTTTTTGATAATTTCACTGCTTTTGCAGTGAGTTTATCAAGTGATAATCTACCGTTATTTCTCGATAAACCACCGAAAAGCATTAAAGAAAATAAGTTCGTACATGTATCACAGGGTATAACGTGCCACGCCGACACCAGAAGGTTCGTGGACACCTGACCGATTTTTTCGATACGGAACTTACGGTGGAGCAACTTTTTGACTGATTTATAAACCGAAATAATCATTTTCATTTCAATTTTTAGTATCACTGTCGAGATAAATGGTTCTTCTTTTAGGAAATAAAAGTAGAGGGTAAAAACTAAGCCAAATGAGCGAGTTCTAGCCCTAGGAGTGAGTGACTTTGCTTGTTTTTTAGGTTTGTCATTAATTTTTTGTCAAACAACCTGACTATTCTTAATTGCTTGTGATTGTCTAAGAGCATTTATTTGTCCTCTACACCTATACCAAATTTCTCGGCGAAAGATCCACATAAAGCGAAGATATTCGTACTTTTATTGGCCTGGGTAGCGGAAAATATGATAACAAGACACTCTCTATCACAAATTCTGGTGTCGATTTCAAATCGAAAAAAATTCAGGGGGTGTCTTGTTATCATATTTTTTAGTTATATAAGATAAAAATTGTACCATGACTGACCTCTTTGCGGTAATAGTCCGTGGGCCAGGAGGGGTCTCCGTGCAACCCCCGAAGGGCTCTCCGAGAGTGGTATGAAAATGTTCATAGAACCTCCCTGAGTGAGAATCACGATGTAAACAGGTGGTAATTTGGGTCCCGACTGCCATTCCGAGTGATTTTCTAGATGGCAGCCAAGAATTATTTCATTTTACCTATGGTACATTATAGAGGGATTTTGTTCATTTTAAATATTTTTGAGAGACAAAATATGTATATTTTGCGTTCTGGTAAAACCCTTACTTACTTAAAGTGATTTTAAAGATCCCAACATCCGAAATGGGAGATGGCAGCCAGTTCTAGATAAGATTTTTACACTTTTTTCGATGAATGCAATGAGATAAAAGTGTTCACCATGTACTACACTATAGATCATATTGCTAAGTGCTATGATATTGTTGATATGACCTTCCCGAGTTCAAATCAAGTTGTTAACAGTCGATATTATGGGTCCTGACTGCCTTTTTCGGTGTTTTTCTAAATGGCAGCTACGAAAAATACAAATTAACCAGGATACAATAAACGGATATCACTTGATTTCAAATCATATTTAAGCACAAAAAACGTGTAATTTTTACGTTCTTGATACAATATCTATTAGTTTATGTTAAATTGGATATCCAAACTTCCATTTTAAGAGATGGCAGCCAGTTTAGGTTAGGAATTTTGTTATCTTTGTTTCAATCTGGGAAAGACGAGGGGTCATCGTGTACTTTGCCAAACAATCATCTCTGATTGTACCATGAAATTGTTAATTCAACATCCAAGGTTGAATCAAGTTGTTTACTGTAGATGTTTTGAGTCCCAACTACCTTTTTAGGATGTTTTTCTAAATGGCAGCCTTTGCAAATACAAGTAAATAATTGGAACAACTTGTATATGAGAAATCTTTGTTTTTTTAAGATCTTTGAAGATCAAACATCCTTAATTGTAGATGGCAGCCACTTTTGAATATGAAATATGCCCTTTTTTCAGTCCATCATCATCATAAAAGCCATCTCTGATGGGACAAAGAAAAAAGTTTAACCCATATTTCTCAGTGAGAATCAAAAAAAGTATCAATCGATGTTTTTGGTGTTCCGACTGCCTTTCCGAATGCTTTTTCTAGATGGCAGCCAAGAAAAAGTATAGATTCCACGAGAATCCCTTGACAAACATTGGTCTATTTTCATATCTTACTTTTAGGACCAAATCCCCTAAGTTTAGCGCAGCTCTTATTATTTCTTCAATTAAGTGTCTAATCTAAAAACCAGACATACTGAAATGAAGATGGCAGCCAAATTTAAACACGTAATTTTGCTTACTTAACTGTTAAAGTCTCTGAAACTAGTTGGGTGGGCATGTCACTCCTGTGAAAGGGGGGGTATCAAGTTGTTCACCATATATATCCCTGATATCAATATTCTGTCTTTTTCGTTTCACCTGACGGATTAGGGTAGTTTTAAACTGTCTCCGAGAAAATACGTGATAAAATGAAATTTGAAATATGAGATGGCAGTCAGGTCATTATTTGAATTTCTCTTATTTCTGTAAAAACTTTTTTTACGTGTACATGTTTCTGTCGAAGATAGATGCATATTAGTATCATTTTCTACATCTGTCAGTCCGTGTGTTTATACATAGGTTAGTTCATTTCTTGTTTCGATTAAATACATCGTGGATTGACAAGGGTTAGAAGCATAAGCCTCTTGAATGATTTGAATGTTTTCTTTTCAATCCACATTGAGCATACTTATACAATATAATGACGTATTATTCTATTAGAAGATATGTATGTCTTTAAGGACCAATCAGAGGATTCCAAATCCACACAAGCTAATGGAATTATTGAATGATTGGAAAATTTTGAATGATTTCGGAGTGGTTTTGATCGATTCAATGTTGTTTTTTTTTATGATTTTGAGGCATTTTGAGTTAGTGTTTCAAAAATGCCATGAATGGAATGCTGAGTAAATGATTAAGAATAGTTTTGACTAGACTTAGTGTCAAGTACACAATGTTTTTTAAATGCAATTCATTTCCTTCATTTATAAAAATACTTTCATGAAACTTTCACAGAATATGACAAAACTCATTTTTGTTATGATGATTGTTAATGCCGAGTAACGGAAAAAAGGGGCTTGATGTGAAACTTCTTGTCAACACATTCGTCTTGCATTTAATGATGGGTTTGCATGAAACTTTCACAGAATGTCCCTTATCATGTGACTATATGTGTGTATCAACTCCGTTGGGTGACATATTTCCAAATCATGAAAAAGCTGCATAATTATCAATTGTCTTGTAAATGTTACTCATTTCACATCCATGCATGGATTTCATCAAACAAATGATGGATTTGTAAGAAGGTTTCACATAATGTTCCTGTTCATGGAACAATCATAGCACATTATTGTCTATGCTATATAGTCACTGTGTTTTAGGGTGGTTTTTGATGGCACTTTCGAAGTATACTTTATGATATATATTCAACGTTTGTTCATATATAATACTGCGTCACAAAAAGGACTCATTCGTTCTAAGAATGTTTAAGTGAGGCTTTTATTTTTTGTCAAACAGGACGCATGTTTTTTTATTTAAAACAAATAAATCCAGATTTACATTTCGAAACAATAATAAAGTTATATTTTGGAATTAGTCGATATAGGAAAACTTGGCGGCCAGTTTTTTTTTTTTTTTTTTTTTTTTTTTTTTTTTTTAAATTCAATAAATAAATGCTGGTTCTAAACAAATTCATATGAATTTCTAAATGTATCAGCTACGTAGGGATAAGCACTGCTGAGCCATTGAGAAATATGAATATAACCGACTTAAGCAAATTTGATATAATGAAATAAGCAAAATTGGTGGATTTGTTTCGGATTCTTTTACATTTATTTTATTCAGCGGACATTGTCGGTCGCCATTTGAAAGTATTCCTGTATCGCACTAAATAAATATGGCATATTCGTATAAAGATCTGGCTGCCATCTCGCTTTGAGAATTTCGGGAACATTAAATTTGCCCTAGATAATCAAAAAGAAAATTTCGAAAAAATCAAATATGTTTCCCTTTCAGTTTGAAAACGTTTTACATGTATATGAGGTGAAACCAAAGATACCGAAAGTTAATATTGATACATGATCCTACCCCGGAGGGTCTTGTGAACAATAAATTTTATAAATCTATTTCAGCCCCCCCCCCCCCCCCCCCGACCGAATTAACCTCATGTTAAAATTCAGTATTTTGGGATTTCAATTTCGACATTAATTGATAGAATGGTAGCTTAAACTATAAATATAGCTGTCTTGTCCCTAAAATGAGTTAAAATGTGAAGCAATGTTTGCTAAGGAATTTTTATGTTATTCAAGCATCTTCTTGACTGCCATCTAGAAAATGCCAGTTTAGGCATCGGGGCACAAAATATCGATTAAAAGGTTTTTGATTTTCACTCAGTGATGTCGGTTCAACATTCCTTTGCACTCTCAGAAAGGGTTTTTAGGATGGTTCGTCTCCTCTTGTCTTATGCTCTGCAACAAAGATTGGCAAATTTCATATTCAAGATAAGCTGCCATCTACCATTAAGGATGTTTGATATTCAAATAGACTTAAGTTTTTTTTAGTTTGCATTTAGAACACCAAATATATATATATATATATATATATATATATATATAAATATATATATATATATATATATATATATATATATATATATATATATATATATATATATATATATATATATATATATATATATATATATATATATATATATATATATATATATATATATATATATATATATATATATATATATATATATATATATATATATATATATATATATATATATATATATATATATATATATATATATATATATATATAAATAAATAAATATATATATATATATGTATAAATAAAACAAAAAACGACACTAGAAATCAATTTTAATAACGTGCCAACCGGTTTCGCTGCTGCTCATCAGGGCGACGTTAATAATTTAATGAAACGACGTTACCAACGTAATAACGTCACAACGTCAACGTCAAAACAAACATTGTCATATAACATTCAGTTTAGGACAAAATATATTTATAAAGTATTTTTCTTTTGTTAATCTAGTGGAAACATCATTAATTTTAAATTTATAAAACGGGAATATTGAGAATTTTGGGTCTTTTTTGGAACAGTTATCCAAATGTGAACTTAAAGGTAGCTTTAAGTTCACATTTGGATAACTGTTCCAAAAAAGACCCAAAATTCTCAATATTCCCGTTTTATAAATTTAAAATTAATGATGTTTCCACTAGATTAACAAAAGAAAAATACTTTATAAATATATTTTGTCCTAAACTGAATGTTATATGACAATGTTTGTTTTGACGTTGACGTTGTGACGTTATTACGTTGGTAACGTCGTTTCATTAAATTATTAACGTCGCCCTGATGAGCAGCAGCGAAACCGGTTGGCACGTTATTAAAATTGATTTCTAGTGTCGTTTTTTGTTTTATTTATATAATTCTTGTTCTGGTTTACTTGGATTTTTATATATATGTATATATATATATATATATATATGTTTTTGGCCCCAAAGATAAAAAAGGAAGGTTGCTCGTATACAAGTTGTTCCAATTTATTTACTTGTATTTGCATTTGCTGCCATTTAGACACCCCCAAAAGGCTGTCGGGAGCTAGAATATCGACTTTAAACAACTCGTTTCAACCTTGTGGATGTTCCATTTACAATTTCACTGCACAATCAGAGGAGATTTTTGGTAAAGTACATGGTGACCCTCATCTTTCATAGAATGCAACAGTAAATAGCAAAATATCTATCTTAAACTGGCTGCCATCTCTCATAAAGGATGTTTGGATATCCAAATTATCTTTAACTAATGGTTATCGTACCAAAAACGCAAAATATACACGTTTTGGTGCTTAAATATGATTGGAAATCAAGTGATATCAGTTTAGTATCTCCTGGTTAATTTGTATTTTTAGTGGCTGCCATTTAGAAAAACACCGAAAAAGGCAGTCAGGACCCATAATATCGACTGTTAACAACTTGATTTGAACTCGGGAATGTCAAATCAACAATATCATAGCACTTTGCAATATGATCTATGGTGCAGTACATGGTGAACACTTTTATCTCATTTCATTCATCGAAAAAATAGTTAAAAATCTTATCTAGAACTGGCTGCCATCTCCCATTTCGGATGTTGGGATCTTTAAAATCACTTTAAATAAGTGAGGGTTTTACCAGAACGCAAAATATACATGTTTTAGACTCTCAAAAATATTTAAAATGAATAAAATCTCTCTATAATGTACCATAGGTAAAATGAAATAATTCTTGGCTGCCATCTAGAAAATCACTCGGAATGGCAGTCGGGACCCAAATTACCACCTGTTAACATCGTGATTCTCACTCAGGGGGGTCCTATGAATATTTCCATACCACTCTCGAAAAGCCCTTATGGGGGTGCATGGTGACCCCTCCTGGCCCACGGACTATAACTATAGGTGTTCAACTGGAGTGTTTTTAGAATGCATAAATTCCCTGTCGAAAAAGGCCTTGTATGTTGCTCTATTTGCATAAGTAACAAGGGAAGCAACTTTACTAAATTTGACTTGGTCAATAAAGCATTTGTTATTCCCCTTACATTATTCGAAATTCCATTTTAAGTTCAGATATCACACAATACACATGACACATAACAAATTGCCGATCATTATTTTATCTCAACATCTATTTAGTAATTTGCACAACTTTTTGTTTAAGATCGATTGAAACATTAGCGCTTATTCCGCATTTTTTCCCTGAGGGAGTTCGTCTGAAGACGTTCATGTAGGTCTACTCATTTTGCAATGGAGTATTCGGGTTTTTCATAAAAAGTAGTTAAAGGTGAATATAATATTTAGCAAACATAGTGTCTTATTAAAACCTACGAGTTTTTTTTTTCCCCAATAACATATTTGGTTTCGACCAAATGATTTTCCTGCATATGATCGCAATTTTAATTCTTGTCCTCCGAAACCACTTGCAAAAATAAGTAAATAATACTCCTAGCCTTATAATTTGATATCGGACATTTTGAGAATCTGATAACATTTAGGTAGTGGACCCATAGTAGTTCCCCAAAAAAGCGGAACTCGTGGTCTTTTACAATGTTAATAGAGGTTTCCTAATAAAATCATTAGGAAACCTCGGTTAACATTGCTAAAATTCATGGCTTCCGAAACGTTTCATAACTATTTCAGATCCTCAATCGTTGGCCAAAAGTCCAGGTAGGGTCCGGACCCTAGTCCATATCCTCTGGGTCAGCACCTGCAACGATGGTGCTGGGTATACCTAGGCTGGCTATTTGTGATCTTCCTAAACATTATACCCGGTGATGGTCAGGTACGAATCCGCGACCTCTTTGTCTATTTACTTAACCCTTGTCATGCCGTGTCCAGGATATTCCTGCTTCGACGGGAGAATCAGACAAAGATCACAATTCCATTCTGATTTTGGTCTATATCACCTGATTAGTTTCCTTTTCAAAATCAGGAGAGTGCATTTATCATATTTTCGAATTAATTACTGACTTAGAATTAAGTGCATCTAGTGCTACCGAAACTTTGATTTTAGTGCATTTTTTAATTGTGCGTGACAAGGGATAAAACTATTATGATAAAGGCAAATTAACTTATTTACAATATCAGAAGAGATGTGATGCCTGGCCGATCTTTGATGGTTTAGATTTTTTTTATAATTTGGTACCAAGAATATCCGAGAAATCTATATAAATTTACTACAGTTAACAACATCGTGAAATTGACAAGGTTAATGATTTTTGAATGATTTAGGAATGAAATTGAATGAGTGCGAAGAGCGAGTTTTGAGTGAATTTAATGGGAGGTAATCCTATATTGCAAATTTTGTTTAGGATAAACAAAATTTGCGATATTGATTACCTCCCTTTAAAAAAGTATGCATACATGTTCTTTATGTACCTCCCTATTTCTTCGAGAACCTATAAGAAGCTAAAAATTTGAATTATGTTAGTGAAATCGCAATTTTTCTAGGTTCAAATTTATTTTGAATGATTTTGTTGATTCTATATTTTTCAATGGTTTTGAGCGTTTTTGAATGGTTTGAGTGATTGTTTTGAATGAGTAAACGGAGCGTTGAGTGAGCGTTTTAGAATGGTTTTGAATGAGGTTAATGTTTATTTGACGATGTAACTAACTGTAACAACCATCAGGCTTGAACTAGAGTCTACATGACATTTTATCAACGCGACATCGACGGATTGCAACCTAAAAGTTGTAACTATGCCTTACAGAAGTTCTAGTTACGACACTTTGATCGCTCAAGGCCGACTCATATCGTTCATTCTAACTTGACGAGTAACATATATTTTAATGAAGACGATATTTTACGGTGACAGCTTAAACGATCATCTGTCGAAATAAAATGGATAAGGCGATATTACACACAAATTGGCTCATAGATCTAGTTATTTGTCACTCATAGAATATTGACGTATTCTTCCCTGTCTTTTTTCAGCTACTTGGTAGAAGCTAAAGCGACCAATAAACGAGTATTTTTTGAAAATATTATTGACTATAACATTGATTCAATCAATTGGTTCAATTTTGTCCATACACTAACAATTATATTGGCAATCTCGTAGATTGATAATATTGCACTAAATAACATCGTGTAAATTGACATTCATCTCAATCAATACCATTCTGAATCGCTCACTCATCGCTCCAACCATTCATTCCAAACACTAAAACCAGTCAAAAGCGCCGATCAAAATTACTTTAACAGATAAGATCAACAACTACATTCAAAATAAATGTATAGTAAGCATCTGATATAATCTTGAAAAAAAAAAACAGGAAGCTATTTATATATCTTGTGTGCATATTTCTATTAAGGGGAGGTAGAACATAATCGTTAATTTTGTTCATCCTGAACAAAATTAACGATAGAGGATTACCTCCCTGTAATTTTACCAAAAACTCACTCCACACACTCATTCACTTTCGTTCCGAAATCATTACAAAATCATTCAAATTGTAAATTTCACAAAGGTCTCAATCGTATTGATGCGTGTTGATTATATTGAAGATTGATCAATATATACTTTTTTAATATCTTTTATTATATTGATATTACATTGATAATGTAAGAACCACTTTAAGCTATATAGAGATTATCGACTTTTAAGTTCGTCGAACTGTACTTCAACTTTAATCTCAAATTATTTATCTTATAAAGAAAAAAACCCTCAATATTTCCTTTCTCTATTCCATCTCTAAAGCGTTTTTTTATGTTCCCCTTCACAGAAGAGTAGATATATTGCTTTGCCCTAGTCGGTCGATCGGTCGGTCAGTCGGTGAGTCCGTCTCTACACCATTTTTGTCCGGAGTATAGCTCAGAAGTTTTCAAGCTAAAATCACGAAACTTCACAGGTGGATAGATCTCATCGAAGAGAAGGGGTGTGCACAAGAACGAAAACTCTACTAATCATATTTGTTGAGTTATTGCCCTTAATTAAATTCATAACTTGATTTTTGTCAGAAGCATATCTCAAAAATTACGTATGCTAAAATAATGAAACTCAGTGGTGGTTAGATCTCATTAAGAAGTGCAGTGCATAGATCCGTAACTCTACTCGTCATTATTTTTGAGTTATAACTCACTGTTAAATGACATTGAATATTCTATCCACTTACTCTTATTAGGACTTGAATATTTAACAAACATCTATTGTTCATTTTCTACAATGTACTCTGAGATCAGTCAATGTTGGGATGTTCTTTTTTTGTAAATATGAAAAACAAATGGCTTAAGTCTATCCTTAGTCTATTACATCCCCTGTACATTATTTCTGAATTGACTGTAACTGTTTGATTGTGGTTTAACACCGCTTTCAACATTTTTTGGTGATATCGCGTCGGTAGGAGCACTGTCTTACGATGGATTCTTGGCATTTCTAACACCAGTACTACAAATGTATTTTTTTCCTCTAGCTGCTATCACATATAGGCCTACGATTATCAACCCATTGGTCGGAAACAATAAGTCGGAAAGGATAAGTGCCGCCGTCGGGGATCGAATTCGTTGACTTTCAGGCAAATCGAAAATGTAATAAATCGAACAGATATTTTCATACAATGCACGTGTTTTTTTTAATAATTTGCAGAAAGTATTTACTTTATCCGACACTCATTCGTTGAGAATACATTGTTGCACACAATTTATAGACGGACTTCGTAAAAGGTGCCAGGAACAGCGTATGTGATGCCAAAACCTCCTAATTTCAACCTAAAATAATCTACAGTTCCATTGTTTAGATCGTTCAATGACGACTTTGTTTTTCCCAACAATTTTATTTCCTAAACTTGTACAACATCGTAAAGTTTGATATTTGAGCCAAGAAAATTTACAAGAAATGTTTAGAAGGCTATTTTCATTAGGCGCTAAGGGAGCCTAAATGTATATTTTTACACGTAATCAACTCAAAGATTATTTACTGGGATATTTTTTACATCATCGCCCATCTGTTAATCTTATCTTGTTTCCACTTTGTAGCTTATGTCTTAATATCTTATATATCAAGTACTTATCTTGGGCGTAAAAAATATTTATCGCTAAAACTATAATTGATATTATCCATGATTAATGCCCTGGTAGGGCGGAGACTAAGTAACGGGTCGTAGCACTTAAGGGAAATCAGCTTTTATCTAAAATAACTCGAGACCTGAAATCGTAGATTGGTAACCAAATCCTCGTAACTTCAGCTTAATCAAACTGAAGTTACGAGGCCTTGGTAACCAAACGATGAAATGTGTTCTCTCTTTACTCTAAGAGTGTTCACTCTAAGCAATTGAATCCTTTTAGGTTTTAAGATACAGTTATTTTGCACGCGTTAACAATGATTACCGACTAAAATTTGAAAGAACCCAAAGTATTGAAAAGTAAATTCGCCAATTTACGTCACGGTTAAGCCCCGCCCTGCCAGTTCATTAATTACGCAGAATATATAGATAATTCATTTCTCAGCAGAGTGATATTCATGTTAAGAATGAAAGTATAGTGCATTGTTATTTTGTTAGTTTTATGTTGATTTGGACATGCCCTTAAGATAGTAGACCCGTAATATTTTAGTTCCGTAACGTTTCGGAGGTAAATTACTTTAACAGCGTTAACCAAGGTTTCCTAATGATTTCATTAGGAAATCTCGGTTGACATCATTAGGAAACCTCGGTTGACATTGTGAAAGACCATGGGTTCCGAAATGATGTGGAACGATTATCGGTCCACTACCTCAATGTAGTGTCGGTGAACGAGAGGTAAAGTGTCGGCTTCTTGATCAAGAATACCCTAGTTCGATTTCCGGGAGCGACTATCGACCTTGGTTCAATTCTTGACCAATACTTTCGGCGGGAGTACTGGTTTATTAGCCAGGCAGCAGGATCGAGATATATTAATCTAATCTGAACTTTTATCCCAATCTATGAAAATAAATAGGTTTTAAACCTGAACTATAAGTCTGTGTGATTTTACTTGAAATGATTTGGAAAAAGAGAAATTGCTCGAACATGCAATATCTCCCTTTTCCCTAATAATTCAAGTTTACACTCGATGGTTTAATTTCACTCTTGACTCACTTTTCATGAGCGTATCTAGGACTTTAAATTTATACGCACGCAAAAGGCAACTAAAGAAAATATAAGATATAGGAGATATATGGAGACTTTGACAATAGATGAATGCCCTCCGTCCCCTACCTTTTTATAATTTGAGCGTCGGTGAATAATCAAAACATCGTAACTACAGCTTAAATAAGCTGTAGATTCGATGTTATGATAATAAATACACAATATTTTTTCAACAGAGGTTTATTTCTTTTACGCTATTGCGTAAATTGCGTAATGGGAGTTACGCCTTTGCTTTTTATTGTCGTTCGATCCTCCTTCTATTTGGATCAGTCTAAAACTTCGAAGAATTGGATAAAAAGCGAAATACCAAACAGGGACGTGACGTAAAGTTGCACGCTGTCCTGCATTAAGGATAACTTAGCACATGCGGGCACACAAGGCCTGAATCACTCATCATATGCTTTTCACTAGGTACAGTTAACCACATCGTGAAATTGACAAGGTGAATGATTTTGGGGTGATTAAGGAATGAATTTGAATGAGTGCGAGGAGCGAGTCTTGAGTGATTTTAATGGGAGATAACCCTATATCGCAAATTTTGTTTAGGATAAACAAAATTTGCGATATTGATTACCTCCCTTTATCAAAATATGCATACATGTTCTTTATGTAGCTTCCTATTTCTTAAAGAACCTACCAGACGCTTACAATTTCAATTAAATAAATGAAATCCCGATTTTTTTCCCGAGCTATTTTTATTAAGAACGAAGTTGTTGTTATATGTTTTTCAGTGAGTTTGGAGCGTTTTTGAATGGTTTGAGTGAGTGCCTGGAATGAATGAATGGAGCGCTGAGTGAGCGATTTAGAATGGTTTTTATTGAGTTAAATGTCAATTTCATGATGTAACTAACTGTAATGCAAGGTACCGATTATGTGGCGTTTTGAGCGTTTCTGAACGCAGAAAAACCTAATGTTTAGGATGAAAACGTTCTTGAAGTTGCAAAATTTACCCCACTTTGCAAACGTTTTCGCGTGCAATACGGGGTTTAATTTTCAAAAAGGCGCAACTGTTTTTTTCATCTTAGATGCAGAACAGGTTAACCAAGAATTGTTGGCTGTTGAACCTTCTTTCAGTGCAATGTAAGATAAGAATATCTTTTGTACTCAATTCATGCTTTTATTTAATGATTCATCTTCATTAACTACAGTACTGTAATCTTCGCAAGAAATCAAAATGGAACCGATCGACAAAATCCAAAGTTCAATTTTTTTTCAAATACCTTTTCTAAGTTTGAAACTTTTAAATTAAAAATACATGTACCTGAACACGATTTCTTGACAAAACGTTCTATTCTTCGGAAACCGCCAATACCAAAGTTATCATAGGCATAACTAGGGTTTTGAAATTGATACATACTCAGAAGGCCACCACTAAAGAAAATATAGGATAAAGGCAATATGTTAAAATTGACAAAAGACGAATGCCCTCCGCCTGCTCTCCCTTTTTTTAATGACTTGAGTGTCGGTGAATCATCAAAACATCCTAACTGCAGGTTGTTATGATCAAGCACCAACGATATTTTTCGAAATAGGGATTTATTGCTATGACGCATTTGCGTAATGTGCGTAATAGTTGTTACGCCATTGGGTTTCAACAAAAGATTCTCGAAAATTCTTAAAAAAAAAAACATCTCGTCTATTAAAACATTACTCTTTTTTCTGAATTTGATTAGATTTATATACAATCAATGAATATCACTTCATGATTAATGATCAGCAGATATAATAATACAAGATTTGAAAATCTGGAAATAAACAGGTGATCCGCCAGGCGAAAAGGGAAGCTGAAAACCGTGATTACAAATAAGAATCAAGTGTGACCCGTAACGCGAAAAGGGACTATCTAAGAACTTTGTAGAATAAATATTTGGAACGTTGAGCGGGTCTAGTATAATTGAACAAGAATACGGATTTCAGAAATAATAATTTAGGCACGAAGAATTATCATTCTAGATTAAGAAAAATGTTATTTGCTTAAAGTTTTGACCTAGGTCAGACTGTGCAAATTGCACAGTCTGACCAGGGTCAACACTTTAATACGCAATTCCCAGTTGGTCTCTTTTTGCGTGACGGACCAGATTTAAGAAAAAAAAAAACAGATTATAGAGAGTCCGCTTACAGTGTTTAACGATCTCATTGAGTAAAAAGGTATCTTGCCGAATAAAATTACTTTTATGATACCGAAATCTCGAAGAATCTCAACCCAGGCCCCGCTGTGATGTTGCGGGCGTTAAATGACATATGGCAGATTGATTGAAATAACAGTTCTCTTAACATGAAAAAATGACTCAATCAAAAACATCTTTTTACTCAATAACGAGTCCAGCCCACTTGCACTTGAATAAATAACAACACCAGTACCAAGTGAGTTAAGTCCCTTAAAGTTAAATTATATATGGTTATTCCTTTAAGGTTACCTTATATAATTTTGAGTTTGGATAAATGATTTCGAACTATTCCGAAATCCAGCTAAACTGCCAGGATGACCCGGTTACACTGTCGTGGCCTCTTTGAACATGAGTTTATTCATGGCCGTGAGTGTGCTCCCTAGCCATATTAAATACATTCGGTTCTTCGAAAAAAGACAGTGTGATATCCAACATTTTTTTCAACATTTCAAGAGATGAATAGAGTATTTGTTGCTTTCACGGAGGTATGAAACTAAAAACCAAAGCACACTGTATAAATACGTTAAGCGGGTTCATACATTATTGTGATTAGATTTTTAGTTTCATACCTCCAAGAAATTAACAAAGGTCTCGTCATATCTAATAAATTCATACAATCAAGCCAAATATGTAAAATATTTTGCAAAAATGAAGCAGCTTTCTTATTGGACTACTTTTTGCGGAAGCCTACAAAAGAGCTGCGGGATCGAAATTATTTTCATTGCCAAATAAAAGCAAATTTTCAGCCAATGAGACTGCACGAAATCTGATGGAATCAACTAGACTTAAATTATTCATGATGTGAATGTCACAAGTAAATATATCTTAGCTGGGTGGACAATAGACTGTTACAATTTGGAACATCGAAAAATTGGAAAGTGGAATGAATTTAGAATGAATTTGGAATGAAATTGAAAGAGTGTGATGAGTGAGTTTGAATGATTTTCAAGAGAGGAAAACATAACCGTTTATTATACTGCAAAGAAAATTCTAGCATTTCCATTGGTTAATGCTGACCTGACAAACATTGATAGCTACGGCCGCTCCGGTATTACCTCTAATGTTTCCTTAAGGCGCCTCGACGTGAACAAGACAAAAAATCGAAACGATTATGGCATCCATGTTTCTCTCGCTTCGCTGATAACACGACCCGAATATACACACTAGGATACAGTTGAAAAGGATGTCAGTTAATAATGTGCAAATAAAAAATGATATAGATGTCAATAAATACCTTAAATTTGTACAAATCTGTCCATTTAAAGTACCATGTTTCTCGAAATTTCAGGCAACAAAAGCTTCCATATCACAATAGCGCAGAGTGTAGTAGTTTGACGTCACAACTATATATGACGTCACTTTGTACATGTTTACTTTTCAAAGGGGCGCATTAGGAGATATTGGTGGTTAAAAAGAAATAGGTTTTTACGAACGCCTAAAATAGGCAAAATACAGATATTTGGCCCTAAAACTTTGAAGTATAATAAATTCGTAATACGGTTTCCTGCCTTGGTATATGACGATATATTCCTACGGCTACGGCTCGGGTGACATCATTTTTCAAGCCGGGAATAAATCGTCATATACCCCGGCAAGAAACCGTATAACTAATAATATTTCGTCCATCTAATAACATTTTTACCTCCCTTTAATAAAATTCAATGTAATTTTATCATTTTGTGTCTTCACCCGTAATAATTCCGCAACATTCGGACCACATATTCTTTCACAATGTTAACTGAGGTTTCCAAATGAAAATCATTTGGAAACCTCGGTTAACACTGTTAAAGTTCAATACTTATGAGATGTTGCAAAACTATTACGGGTCCACTACCTTAAGAAACATCAACATCTGCCAATAAAATCGTGATTTTTTTTCCCATCAATTTGAAAGCAATATTGATCATTTTGAACGAGTCCAAACCTTTTTTGAACAGTTTCGGAACGTATTTGAGTGTATGGATTGCGTGTTTTTTCGGTTGGAAATGACTGGAGAACTAAGCGAGTGATTTTGGAATGGTTCTAATCGAAATGAGTGTCGATTTCACAATGTGATTAAATGTGTCGGTTGTTTACGACGTTTAGATCACCCACTCACAAAATTACGTTTTAACCCTTCCTGTTTAACAAAATTTTGGACCTGTCCAAATTCAAAGATTTTGCAGACGAAAATTTAAAATGGATTTAATTTGAAAAATAACCATTCAGTAGTGTAGAAAATAGTGTTGAAAAAGAAGAAATTGCTCTTCAGAAGCAATTTCTCTTTTTTCCACAATGTTTTCTCAATCATAAAATGACAGGTACGTAAAAACCAGGGATCAAACAGCAAAGGGTTAAGCAGTGGATATGATTTCGGTGTCTGATAAGTTCTTTCAGCAATGATTTTAAGAAATAATTCTGTTTTTTTTTTCTTCTTTTTTCTGGTCTGATAAATCATATCAAAACAGCGTTTATCAAAATGAACTGATAAACCCTGGCGTGGCACTTAATCTATAATAATAACATTATTCATTCTTTACCTTTTCCTGATGTAAGAATTGTGTTAGTTATGTCAGCCATGATTTAATACTTAAAACTCATCTCACGAGACAGAAACATCTCGGAGAAGCGAAAAACGATGGAGACGTAACACCAAATACTCCACTGCCACAAAAAAAAAAAAAAAAAAAAATAGCTAAAACAAATTTGCTAAAACAAATCTTGTTTTAAAGGACCACTGACTGCACTACTAAAAAGCGGTGGTCAAAGAAAATGGCCGCTAAACACACGTTTTGTTTACAAATAAAAAAATACTTTGTGATTGAATATGCAATAAATGCGAAATTCTCAAGAAAACTATGTTGTTAAACTCTATAGAATCGTCTAAACCCTCCGAAAACAGACGTCTACAGTATGCTATAGTGGCAGATATATGCTATCATGGCATGGCGAGAACTTTAGGCGCTAAAAATGATTTTAATCGAAGCGCTAAAGCGCTAAAGGCCTGGTTGATAAAGAGGCACGGTGACATTTGAAGGCATGCGCTCCATTTTCTGAATATTTTTAGCAAGGCTTTTTTTTAAAGCGAGAGCAACCAAGGGTTCCATTTAACTATAGGGATAGTTAGCCACATTCCGAAACCACTTCAAAGGGAAAAAAATCCTCGGTGGCGGCAAATATCCTTTCCGACGTTTGTCTCTCACCAATGGGTAGATAAGCGTAAACCTATGTGTGATAGAAGTCGGGGGCTAGGAAAGGGTGTAATGGTAATACAGGTAAAAGAAATACCAGGAAACCATTGTTAGGTGCTCCGGCTGCGCGATATATCTGCAAAATTGTTGAAAGCGGCGTAAGATCCATTCAAACAAGCAAACAAATCAAAGGAAAAAATGTCGAACGGTATGCTAACAATACAGCACTTAGTCCGCAAAAAACAACTAATTCCAAAGGTATAGAATACTACGCCCGATACCGCTTTGGAGACAGGCGCAACTCGCGTTTTTATAATTTTAGTTGAGTTGATTGGTTTGCTACTAGTCAGTCAATTTATCCATTCGACCATTCCGTCTAACAATCATAGTAATGCTGTCTTGGGTCATATTTGTTACAAATCATATATTTAACACATTTGTTGCGTACATGATCACATTCGTAACAGATAAAGTGTGTTACAAATGTGTTTGTTCGAAATGGAGGTTGATATGAGAAGCATATATGTAACAGGTTTAGTTGTCCATTTGTAGTCAAACAATGAACAGCAATAGCAACATCATTATAATTCTTTACACTATTGATTTTATTCTCGATTGCAAAACAATAGTTAGCGCATCAGAGCGATTGAGACTCACTCCAGCTTTAATCAACCTCGGAGAAAGAGAGAGAGAGAGAGAAAGAGAGAGAGAGAGAGAGAGAGAGAGAGAGAGAGAGAGAGAGAGAGAGAGAGAGAGAGAGAGAGAGAGAGAGAGAGAGAGAGGGACAGAGACAGAGAGACAGAGAGAGACAGAGAGAGACAGAGAGAGAGAGAGAGAGAGAGCGAGAGAGAGGACGTATGAAATAATTATTTTTTTGCCTAAAGTACCAGTGCATCTCGTGCGCGAACGTGAGTGTGTCCAGCAACATCCAAACAGCAAGAAAATTGATCTGCTGATGGGAACTCAAGGCAAAACACACATCATATAGATCAGCCTGCGCATCTGCAGTAGTAGATCAGTGAAAATTGATCATGTCCCGTCTTGATAATGTTTGCGAAGTTGCCAGTTTAGTGGCGTGAAGGTGACAGCCTAGTGGCTTTAAGTTGGCAGACTAGCAGGCATGTGTGGTAGTAATATGTAGTGTTTTTAATCAAAATTGACTTGTGACATATGTGATTTCATATCACATCAAAAACCGGCATCAATCATATTCGTCACAAAATATGATTTCCGAGTCATATATGTAACACATGTTACATATGTGATCATATATGTAACATGTGTTACATATATGATTTGTTACAAATATGATCCAACAATGCTGTTTTTCTAGGGGCACAAGCTCGTCGGCCGCTCTTTCTTGTACATTGAATTCAATTCGATAAAGAAGTTATATTTTACTGTGGGAACAAAAGAAATCGACAGGTTCAATTTCTCCTTTTCCCACATTATGGTCCACCCTATACTCATACCCGATTTTTTTTTTAATTTCTACCCTAGATATATCAAATTACAACCATGTTGATTTTTTGTCTGCAACCTGTTCCAAGTTGGCTCAGTCTAAATTTTGTCGTCGGTTTAAGGATTTAAGGATGGGACAAGGCTTTTAATTTTTTTTAATTTAGATGAATCCATAGACTGGCATTCAGTCCCAGAGTTTAGATTTATAAGTAAACAAGGTACATAACCACTTTAAACCACAAACCAACAACAGACATGTAATGAGTTAATGTTCTTTTATCTGAAACTCTTATATCAGGCTTATAGACATTAAACAATATTTCTATCTTTCTTTTTTCATATGTACCTCTATTTAAGAGACTGTCACCAGTCTAATGAATCCATTACAAGACAACAAATATTTAGACAGGTCCAAATTGTAAAAGGTTGAGGATTACATACAATATGTGGGCAAATTAGTAAAATTTGTAGCAGTAAGGGTAGAAAATATTAGGGAGAAAGGAGAAAGAGTAAGTTAGCAGTATTTTCTTGTTTTCCCTATTAGCAAGGTCATCCGTCAATATCGAATATAAAAGCTATGTATCTTTAACACAGCAGTGATTTTGGCAGTGATAAGTATGAATATATCTGGTATACATGATAAATGATCGAATGGATAAATTGACTTACTAGTAGCAAACCAATCAACTCAACTCAAACTAGAATCAAAGTGCTGTCAGCACTGTAAATCGGACATCATTGAGAGGCTGGGATAGTGCAATAGTTCGCCAATCAAAAGGGCTCAAATTTGGACAATAAAAGTTGGTAAAATATTTGCCCAATTTGTGAGTTTTTTGTCTTAACACTTCATCTTTTCGAGGACATCGCCAGCTCATCCAACCTCGTGGGTCCGATTTTGAAAGTTTGCTGATTCGATAGCCCTCTGCTAGTCTAAATTATTTCTTAGCAGATTTTTTTACGTTGTTATAATGAGCACACGCCAAGCTAAAAGCTTGTCTGATAATATTATTCCTCTCTCTAGAGTTTAAAAGCCTGTTTAGCAACAAAACATTTTTCATTAAACTATTTGTACAATTTTGATTACCAACATGTTTGTTTTTCAAGCATTGGGTTTTCCCAAATACTATAAATGCATTTTCCCTCAAGAAACACGTGAAATCGGCAACTATGCTATTTATATCTTTGGTTTCTGACCAATCGATTAAATCTAGCAGCACTCTATGATTATTCATGAGTTATTCTAAAAATAGATCTCTCTTACTTCTATCCTAGGGTAAGTTCATATCGGCCTCGGTTTCGACCCGAGGTAACCGGGTTTTTCATCAGAACGACATCGGTTTCGACACTAGTGATGTCATTTTAACCTTTCAGCCTCGACGCCTCTGATCCTGGGTCAGGCCGGTGTTACTTGGGTTCCAAAATGGCGTCGAAAATAGTGCACAACAATTCGATTACACAAAACAAATATTCTCTTTTACTTTAAAAGGCAAATACTTTTTTCTTATTTTATAAAGTATTTAGCATGAGTTTATCACATTTTTTAATGGAATAACGATATTTCATGGTTAATTAATTATTGTAGCGGTAAATGTGAAGTTTGTTTACTACCACCAGTATGTAACTCCGTTCACATGAATGCACTTTCTGCGCATGCATATTACAGTCAATTTTAGATTATTACATCATCTAACGCGACTCCCGGGCTGCCATTTGAATTTCCCCCTATATCAGTTTATCGTATGTTTTTGTCGGTTTATTTGTTGTTGAATAATTTTTCTTCATACTCAAATTTTAATTTATTGTAAATAGGATTGGAGCGTGATCAGAGTGCTCATTGAAATCAAATATTTCAAAATTACAAAATTATTTCTATTTGTTAACACATAGTCAACAGTACTCATTCCACCAGTAGACTTCCCACGCTCCCTGTCAGAGTGCAGACGACCATTGACCAATGACAAACAACTTAATTGACACATTTCGAGCAGACGATGTCCATTGCATCTTCCACGTGGTGTGAATTTACGCGTGGGTTTTGACCGAGTGATAATCATAACAGAATTTGATTGGTTGTCAGCCCTACAACTGGTAAATGACCGTTCGAGAAAAAAATCAGAGTAGTAATATTGTAAGTGCTACAAATTTATTTTACAGTTAACCTATTGTACGTTTCAAGTCCTTTACTCAACCGAAAATCTTGTTATAAACACTGAAAATACTAACTGGTAATTACTAAAAGCGAAATTACATCAAATTTTGTATAAGCATCTTCTCTATTTGTCGAAAAGTAAATAAGATAAAACCAAAGTTTGTAGATTGTGACTGAAAAGGCCGTTTCTTCGGTGTTTGAAAACACATTATTTGGTTTGAACACATTGCTCAGAAGATAAAGGTAAAAATGTACTGGGTCAAACAGACTGGATTTCTGGAAACCGGTATAAATCTCCAATTTAAAAACGCGAGTTGCGCCTGGTAAAGTGTCGGCTTCTTGATCAAGAATACCCGAGTTCGATTTCCGGGAGCGACTATCGACCTTGGTTCAATTCTTGACCAATACTTTCGGCGGGAGAACTGGTTCATTAGCCAGGCAGCAGGATCGAGATATATTAATCTAATCTGAACTTTTATCCCAATCTATGAAAATAAATAGGTTTTAAACCTGAACTATAAGTCTGTGTGATTTTACTTGAAATGATTTAGAAAAAGAGAAATTGCTCGAACATGCAATATCTCCCTTTTCCCTAATAATTCAAGTTTACACTCGATGGTTTAATTTCACTCTTGACTCACTTTTCATAGGTGTAACTAAGACTTGAAATTTATACGCACGCAAAAGGCAACTAAAGAAAATATATGATATAGGAGATATATGAGGACTTTGACAACAGATGAATGCCCTCCGTCCCCTACCTTTTTATAATTTGAGCGTCGGTGAATAATCAAAACATCGTAACTACAGCTTAAATAAGCTGTAGTTTCGATGTTATGATGATTTATACACAATATTTTTTCAACAGAGGTTTATTTCATTTACGCTATTGCGTAAATTGCGTAATGGGAGTTACGCCTTTACTTTTTATTGTCGTCCGGTCCTCCTTCTATTTGGATCAGTCTAAAACTTCGAAGAATTGGATGAAAAGCGAAATACCAAACAGGGACGTGACGTAAGGTTGCACGCTGTCCTGCATTAAGGATAACTTAGCACATGCGGGCACACGAGGCCTGAATCGCTCATCATATGCTTTTCACTAGGTACAGTTAACCACATCGTGAAATTGACAAGGTGAATGATTATGGAATGATTAAGGAATGAAATTGAATGAGTGCGAGGAGCGAGTTTTGAGTGAATTTAATGGGAGATAATCCTATATCGCAAATTTTGTTTAGGATAAACAAAATTTGCGATATTGATTACCTCCCTTTAATAAAATATGCATACATGTTCTTTACGTAGCTTCCTATTTCTTCAAGAACCTATTAGACGCTTACAATTTCAATTAAATAAATGAAATCCCGATTTTTTTTCCCGAGCTATTTTTATTAAGAACGAAGCTGTTGTTATATATTTTTCAGTGAGTTTGGAGCGTTTTTGAATGGTTTGAGTGAGTGTCTAGAATGAATGAATGGAGCGCTGAGTGAGCGATTTACAATGGTTTAAATTGAGTTAAATGTCAATTCCACGATGTAACTAACTGTAAGGATAACTTAGCACACTAGGTAATGCAAAGTACCATTTATGTGGCGTTTTGAGCGTTTCTGAACGCAGAAAAACCTAATGTTTAGGATGAAAACGTTCTTGAAGTTGCAAAATTTACCCCACTTTGCAAACGTTTTCGCGTGCAATACGGGGTTTAATTTTCAAAAAGTCGCATTTTTTTCATCATAAATGCAGAACAGGTTAACCAAGAATTGTTGGCTGTTGAACCTTCTTTCAGTGCGATGTAAGATGAGAATATCTTTTGTACTCAATTCACGCTGTTATTAAATGATTCATCTTCATTAAGTACAGTGCTGCGATCTAAATGGAATCGAACGACAAAATCGAAATTTCCATTTTATACAAATACCTTTTCTAAGTATGAGATTTTTAAGTTAAAAATACTTGAACACGTTTTCCTGACAAAACGTTCTATTTTTCGGAAACCGTAAATACCCAACTAATCAAAGGCATAACTAGGATTTTGAAATTTATACATACTCAGAAGGCGACCACCAAAGAAAATAAATGATAAAGGCAATATGTTGAAATTGACAAAAGACGAGTGCCCTCCGTTTGCTCTCCATTTTTTGATGACTTGAGTGTCGGTGAATATTCAAAACATCCCAACTTCAGGTTGTTATGATCAATCACCAACGATCTTTTTCGAAATAGGTATTTATTGCTATGACGCATTTGCGTAATGTGCGTAATGGTTGTTACGCCCTTGGGTGTCAATAAAAGATTCTCGAAAATTCCTGAAAAAAACATCTCGTCTATTAAAACATTACTCTTTTTTCTGAATTTGATTAGAAGAATATCATTTGAATATCACTTCATGATTAATGATTAGCAGATATAATGATAAAAGAGTTGAAAATCTGGAAATAAACAGGTGATCCGTCAGGCGAAAAGGGGAAGCTATAAACCGTTATTACGGATAAGAATCAAGTGTGACCCGTAACGCGCATAGTAGTCCATGAGCCAGAATGGGTTTTGTTCCCCCCCTGGGGGAAATTTGTAGACCATATTTTTCTGAAAACCCATGGAATGTAGAACATTTTTAGACATGTTAGCACTCTGGCGAGTGGGGCGTTTGTAAGATACGTTACTTTAAATTAGCACACCCTACAAAATTTTGAAATTGAATTTTAAAAGACTACCCATAAATTGTAGTGTAAATGACAAAAAGTTGACTTTTCATACATATATTGTGTTGCTGATTAACTGCGGGGTCCATTTATGGAATTTTTTGAAAAATCTGGTCATCTTAAGAGTCGTGATATTGCAGTAAAATACGTTACTTTTAAATGTCATAGAAAACTATGAATATAGAAAAAAATTGTCTATCCCTGCCTCACTGGGAATTTTGTTAACATTGCCTGTTTGATAGTCCATGGTATATAGAACATTTTGAGACTTGTTAGCACTCTGACAAATGGGGCGTTAGTGAGATACGTTACCTCAAAGTTAGTTACCTATCAAATTTTCAAGACAAGATTTTAGGTTTGTACAGTAAAAAAAATGAGTCAAAATGACCAGAAGTGATCTTTTAATACCAAAATTTATGTTGCTGAATGTATGTAGAGCAAATTCATAGTAATACTTTGTAAATAAATCCCCCTCGAAGGCATGATATGGAAGTAAAATACGTTACTTTTTAATTTCAAAGAAAGGCACATAGATAGAAATGATTTTTCCATAGCTGCCCCATTGGGAAGATTGTTAACAATGCTTTTCTAAAAGCCTATGCAATATTGAACATTTTGAAACTTTTTAGCAGTCTGGCCACTGGGGCAAATGCGAGATACGTTACTTTAAAGAAACTAACCCATAAAATTTTTATAAAACAATTTTAGTTGTTTGTCTTGTTATAGAAATTACCTGTAATTTGGTAAAAAATAAATGATATTGTGTTTTGTTAATGATATTTGTGATTCTGGAGATATTTGAAGCCCATTTACATTATGACTTGAAAAATATAGCCCTTAAAAGCAATGCATATGAGTTAAATACGTTACATTTAAATTTCAATTTAATGTATTCACAAGAAATTTGTTATATTCATCAATGCTCTACTGAATGTTTTGTTTACTGTGTTTTTCTATAAGCTTCTGTTCCTTGGGAGATTTTAAAATTTTTTTTTTTATGCAAATCTCCTTCAAGCTATTTGCACAATACGTTACTCTAAAGTAACCAATTTACCCATCAATTACCATTAGGCTTATTCATATCCCAGCTGATAACAATTATTGTAAAATCCCTCATTGTCTAAATCAACTATAAACCACAACTGTTTAAAGTATGTTTAAGGTATCAATATAAATTTAATCATTTCAAGACTCAGTGCGGTTTTAAAAGCGTGCAAAATACGTTACCATAAATTTATAAATATAATTATTATTGAGCCGCTATCACAGTTTACGGAAATGCACCAAACACAATGTTGAGGCAGCTTCCAAACACAATGTTGAGGCAGCTTATGGTTTCTTCTATGTTTGAGACTTTTTTCACATTTTTAGAATAAAACACAAGTTATATATGTTACTTCTGATGATAAGAGACAGTTTTCATTATGAAAAATGATGACCAAATAAATGAAAAAAAGCTGTTCCTACAATATTTTTAAGCAATATTTCCATCAATTTAGTACAGAAAAGTAATATCTCTTAGAGTTGATCATGATCGTAGCCCAGTTGGTAGCACATTGGATTTGGTAGCGCATTTCACTCCATATCACAGATACAAGGTTTCATCAGCCAGTACAAACGAGTTGATTATCATTCATCTTCGTTGTATAAGCAGCTAGAGGCTTAAAAAGGATAATGTGATGAATGGAATGATGTGTAAGATAAATACAATGAATTCATTTTTAGGTGGATAAACCACCCCGATAAGAGTGTTACTGTTAAAATGGTCTGAAAATTCCTTAAAGCAATTAAGCTCTCTATTGTTTCCAATTGAATGGAAAGTACATTGCATGCAATCCTAGTTTTGCCAAGAAACTGCGCAATTCAGTTCAATACTAAAAATTTACATGAGTATGACCATATTATGTTCAAATGAATAGAACATTGCTATATACATTTTGATTTAGCTATCAAAGAGAGTAATATATGTTACATTTAAAAGACCTTATTTAGAAAATCAAACATAATCACTGCTTCCAAAGGACAATTAGATGCACACCAATTGTAATGCTGAACATGATAAGTTCTTACAAAAGTAAAGATTTTAGTAAAACAAAGATGCTTAAAAAATGCTTTAACTTTGAACTAGATACAAACTACAAGTACTTTTTATGCAGAAAGAAACATATCTTAGATAGAATAAGCACATCTTTTATACCTTACATTCTAAAACAATAAAAGAATTATGATAAATTGCTTAAGCAATAGGATTTTATCAATATCAAGCCCTCATTCAAATATAACCCAAGACTTAAAGATAAAATATGAAAATTGCATGATGGGTCTACATGTATAAGTCGAATGCTTATAAGAGCTTTATAGGTGTTTATGTGTAAATAGCTGGTGATTTAACATTCTATTTGTATTTCTGTTTGACGTTGCTGGCTGACTTTCAATATATATGTACATGCAGTTTGTGTTAAAGTAGAGAAAAGAATTGAAGAATTCCCATTCTTATTAATATACTCATGGTTCTTGGGCATAACTCTCATATTTTTCTCATGTGCACAAATACAAGACTCTTCTACCATTAAGTTTTATTCAAACCACTCGGCCACCATTCCAGACAAACAATTTGAAAATCATGCAGTTAAACCAAAAATTCCATCTAAATCAAAGAGAAATAATAATTTTGATTTAAATGGCTAAAGTTTTGACACTGAAGTGCATTTAAGATAATTGCGACTTGTTTCATACAAATGGTAACATATGTTACTAGATTATGACCATCGGTATTCTGTTTCAAAACATTTATTGGCAACCAATAGACCAATGCAAAAAAAAATAGAGATAAATGATATACATACTTAAGTCACTTAGTAATTTTGAAAAAAGTTTCAATTAATTGAATTCTTTTAGCTGTCATGCTGCATTGTGTGATTGATAGATATGTAATTGCACTGAACAGATATTTCCCTATAATGAAATTAAACAACAGGTATAGTACAACACAAAGTACCTATCCATATCTATCAAAAAGCCAGTATTTTTATTGAATATTTCAAGATATTTGTAATTTCTTATGTAAAAATGATTAGCAAGATCTGTGCTGATTTAGAAGGGTGTAGGTATTTCAATTTCAGCAATTGGGTAAACATGTATTAATGATTTGGCTATTTTAAAATTATGATCTCAAATCTTGTTATCATATTTTTAACTTTGTGGGATGGGATACTACAAATGATACTAACTTCAATTGGTGTGACTTATCACTTTACATTCAAAGACAATATGTAAAAACTAGCATTTAATAAGAATTTCCTTCTTAGATGTTCAAAGATATAACATTGACTTCTCAATTAATGTCTAAATTTTAATACCATAAGTGCTAGGAGGTCTTTGATCTTTTGTTGGTCACGCATTTGCATTCAGTACCGATGCATTTTCTAAGAATTAGAACTGGGAGCTATAAATTCAAAGAATTTTAATCCTTATTGATTAAAAATAAAACAGTTTAAACTGTTGTGGTAAAACATTTTGAGGTAACGTATGTTACAACATTCCTTTAGAGACATAAAGCATTTGTTGTTATAAGGATATCAGTTATAAATGATATTCTTGTTTTATTATGCATGATCAGAGTAGTAAATTGCACCTTCCATTCTTCTTTCTGTTTATGAACGGCATATGAAATTACGTTGTATCAAGGGTTTGAAATGACATGTGCTCAAATCTTTTCATTACTACGTATAAAACAAGTCATGTGCAGGCCAAAATAAACTATATTAATGTGAATTCATCATATTATCTTGTGAATTTTGCCAACAAGTGTTGACTTTGAATAATTTTGGAGCCCAAATGCCAATATCTTTATATAGGCCAATATTGAGAAACAATTTTGTAATTGTAACGTATATTTCACGTTTTTTTTAATCATACATGATTCTGTGGGTGTTTTATCACTCATACTCAAGAATCAAATCGCACAGTCTGACAAGGGTCAACACTTTACGCAATTTCTAGTTGGTCCCTTTTTGCGTGACGGACCACATTTAAAAAAAAGAGATTATAGAGAGTCTGCTTAAAATGTTTAACGATCTTATTGAGTAAGAAGGTATCTTGCCGACTGATTATGATATATAAAATTACTATTTGAGTCTATGCGTGAGATTTCCAACAATTTCATATATGTACATAGCAAAGACTCTGACCAGCCAGTGCATCTGCACAGTCTGACCAGAGTCTTCACTACGTGTTGAGCAGATAGAGAAGGTCTAAAAGCACTTGTACACCATCAGGTAACATTGCATTTACAGTAGGTGGCTGTCTACACTGCTCAATGTTTGTACATCACGCACATTTCAAATTGTTGTAAATGTCACGCACAGGCTCATTTATGATTTTGAAGTCTTGAAGAATCTCAACCCAGGCCCCGCTGTGATGTTGTAGGCGTTAAATGATATATGGCAGATTGATGGAAATAACAGGGGTTCTCGTAACATGAAAAAATGACTCAATGGAAAACATCTTTTTTACTCAATTACGAGTCCAGCCCACATGAAGAACTTTCCTATTCATTGCTATTCTAGCTCATGTCTGTTGTGGGTTTGATTGATTGAATGGGATTATACGCCGCTTCCAACATTATTTCAGTTATACCGCGGAGGCTGGAGCACCTAACAATGGTTTCCTGGTATTTCTCTCACCAGTACAACCACCACATCTTTTCCCAGCCTCTAGCTGCTATCTATCTTATATAGATCTACGATTATCAACCCATTGGCGATAAGTTGAAAAGAATGAGTTCCACCGTCGGGGATCGAACCTGGGATCTCTAGATTGACATTGACATTCTAGTCCGACGAGCTACCAACTGCGCTATGACAGCGGCATGTCTGTTGTGGGCGTTAGTATATGATAATTTATGTAGAAAAACATAAAAAACAACACCATTACCAGGTGAGTTATTCCTTACAGTTAAATTATATATGGTTATTACTTTTAAGTTGAGTTTGGATTAATAATTTTAGAATTATCCAGAAATATCTACCCAAACTGCCAGGATGTCCCGGTTACACTGTCGTGGCCTCTTTGAACATGAGTACATTCTTAGCCGTGGGATTGCTCCCTGGCCATATTAGATATACTCGGTTCTTCGACAAAAGACAGCGTGATATTCAACATTTTTTTTCAACATTTCAAGAGATGAATAGAGTATTTGTTGCTTTCACGAAGGTATGAAACTAAAAAACAAGCGGGTCCATACATGAAAGTAATAAGGTTTTTAGTTTCATACCTCCATGAAATCAAGAAATAGTCTCTTCATATCTAATAATTTCATACAATAAAGCCAAATATGTAAAATATTTGGTAAATATGAAGCAGCTTTCTTTTGGGACTACTTTTGCGGAAGCCTACAAAAGAACTGAGTAACTGTTGTTTGAACAATTTCGGATCGTTTTTGAGTGTATGGATTGCGTGTTCGGAAATGATTGGAGAACTAAGCGAGTGATTTTGGAATGGTTCTAATCGAAATGAGTGTCGACTTCACAATGTGAAATGTTTCGGTTGTTTACGACGTTTTGATCACTCACAAAATTACGTTTTAACCCTTTCCTGTTTTACAAAATTTTGGACCTGTCCAGATTCAAAGATTTTGCAGACGAAAATTTAAAGTGGATTTAATTTGAAAATAACCATTAAGTAGGGTAGAAAATAGAGTGGAAAAGGAAAAAATTGCTCTTCAGAAGCAATTTCTTCTTTTTTCACAATGTTTTCTCAATCATTAAATCAAAGGCACGTAAAAAGCAGGGATTAAACAGCAAAGGGTTAAGCAGTGGATATGATTTCGGTGTCTGATACGTTCTTTCAGCAATAATTTTAAGAAATTATTCCGTTTTTAAGTTGGAATGCGGAGCAATTCCAACTTAGATTTAACAAAACCGCAAAGTGAACACAAGGTAATTTCCTTTCGGGTTTCTTGAGAACACATATCACGTGAACAGGATATGAATACACTTCGGCCTATTTTGTATATCTCAACTTGACAAAGACATACAGTTTATTTCATCAAAAACTAATAATGCTGTACAATTACACAATCATCACTTCACGTACATTTTTAACACCCACATTTATGTTTTAAACGATATTAATTGAAAATTGCGTACGAATATATTAGTATCACATGTTTGCATTACTATATTTGGAAATCATGTGATAAGTCAAGCCCAATACGGTCAGCAATTGACAATAGCACTAGCCAATTACGTGATCTGCTTATTTGGTAATGTCGAGATCTGTTTTCTCAGTATTGTAGCAATAGCACAGACCAACCACGTGATCTGCTTATTTGGTAAGGTCGCGACCTGTTTTTCGTAGAATTATGTTATAGCTTCTTTTAAAGGTATAGTTTCTCTTTCTGAACGACCTTCTATTGACAAGGTGTTATATTGTAAATTTCTGTCTAAGCTACGAAATAAAAATCTTTTCTTAATGTGATGATAATCTTTTAAAGTTAATATATATTTTTACAACTTAGTGTCGGTTTTATGCTCACCTGAGCACAAAATGCTCAAGGTGAGCTATTGTGATCACTCACTGTCCGTCGTCCGTCTGTCCGTCCGTCCGTCTGTCTGTCCGTCTGTCCGTCCGTCAACAATTTCTTTAAACATCTTCTCCTCCCAAACTACTGGGCCAATCAAGATGAAACTTGACAGGGATGTTCCTTGTGTGAAGCTCTTTGAAAGATGTTTAAAGAATTTAATTTCATCAAAAACTCTGGTTTCCATGGTTACATAATAGCAAAAAATGGCCGAAAATCTTAGAAAAAGTTCTTCTCCTCCTACACCACTGGGCCAATCAAGCTGAAACTTGGCAGGGATGTTCCATGGGTGAAGGTCTTCAAAAGTTGTAAAAAGAATTTAATTTCATCAAAAACTCTAGTTTCCATGGTAACGGAAAGTCTGAAAAATGGCCGTAAATGGCTGAAAATGTTAGAAAATTTTTTTCTCCTCCTAAACCACTGGGCCAATCAAGCTGAAACTTGGCAGGGATGTTCCTTGGGTGAAGGTCTTCAAAATTTGTAAAAAGAATTTAATTTCATCAAAAACTCTAGTTTCCATGGTAACGGAAAGTCTGAAAAATCGCCGAAAATGGCTGAAAATATTAGAAAATATTCTTCCCCTCCTTAACCACTTGGTCATTCAAGCTGAAAATTGGCAGGGATGTTCCTTGGGGAGAAGGTATTCAAAAGTTGTTAAAAGAATTTAATTTCATCAAAAACTCTAGTTTCAATCGTTGTTAAAAGAATAAGCCATGCTAAGAGAAATGTTGAATATTTACAAAACTTACAAAAATATCAAGTTGCAAAAGGACGAATTTTTACCACCCTTAATGAACCTGAACTTCAAACAAATTCTGGTTTTCATAACATGGTTGACAAGTTATGAGTGACATACTCAGGTGAGCGATATAGGACCATCATTGTCCTCTTGTTTTTTCGTAATATTGCAGTTATCTACATAAATGTTTCATTGTAAAACCCCAATACTCATCCACATAAACCCTTGCCACCCTATCTTTAATTGAATTATGAATATCTTTGCCCAATTGCATTTATCACCAAGACAATTTGCCATTTGAAACAAACCAACTAGCTCAAGTTGTTTTCTTCACATTCATACACATCAACACGTTTAAGAGCACCACCATACAGTTAGTTACATCGTGAAATTGACATTCATCTCAATAAAAAACATTCTTAATCGCTCACTCAGCGCTCCATTGATTCATTCCAAACACTCACTCAAATCATTCAAAAGCGCTCAAAGTTAAAAAAATAAGCTCAACATGTACATTCAAAATGAATTAAGCAAGAACCAATTCGCGATTTCACTGACATAATTGAAATTAAAAGCGCCTGATTGGTTCTTGGCGATATAGAAAGCTATTGATTGAACTTTTATGCATATTTTATATAGGTTTTATAAATCGCTAATTTTGTGCATCCTGAACAAAATAAGCGACACTGGATTCCTTCCTTTAGATTTCACTCAAAACTCGCTCCGCTCACTCATTCAACAACATGCCTAAATCATTCCAAAATCGTTCACCTTATCAAATTCACGATGTTATTAACTGTACCCCCAACTCAGAAGTAGAGTAGCATATATTGATTTCATCATGTCTGTCTCTCAGTCCATTGACCTTTTGCTTTCCGCTAGATAAATGGAGAAGCAATTGACCTGCAATGACGAAACTTTACACAAATATTGCACATGACCCAAAGAAATGCCCTATTGTTTTGGGGTCATACATGTCACGGTCATCAGTAAATTTAAACAGTTAACAGTTTCCACTCTGACTGAACAACCAATTGACCCAAATCATAAAATTTATTGATGACCCGAAAAAGTGCCCAATTTTGGAGTCACAAAGGTCAAAATCACAATTGAATTTCGTCCAAAAATTGTCTTGAGATTCCAACTCATGAAGTAAAAGACTTCCCTGCGAAAATATCTTTTCATCATGGATAAATCACTTGTTGAGGTCCACTTTGCGACAATTCTAATTAAAAATGTAATTGATAACTCAAATGGAGCAGAAGTCATACGAAAATTGATAAAAAAAAAAAAAACTGTTTTAAGTGTATAAGTGTTCCTCTGTGCGTGCATTAGTTGGATGTATGATCCGTATCATTTTCTTCTTTTTTTAGCTCACCTGAACACAACGTGCTCAAAGGAGCTTTTAGGATCATCCTGACTCCATTGTCCGTCGTCAACTTTCTTAAGACTTATTCTTTTCCTAAACCGCTGGGCCAATTTCAATGAAATTTTGCCAGAATGTGACCCTCTTCAAAATTGTCGCTATATTCTAATTGGCCAACAAATATGGGTATGGCAGGGCGGGGCTTATTTTGAGCCCAAAATATTTGAACGGCATCTCCTCCTGAACCACTGAGCAGATTTCCTTTGATGACCCACTTCAAATATTGTTGGCAAAATTGTCATTAGCCCATAAATATGGGCGTGGCAGGGTAGGGCTAATTTTGAGACTCCTCTGTAATGAATGTGTTGACAGAGTCTATTATGACTGCTTATTGCTTATTGACTGCTTATAATTCGAATTATGTTTTCTCTTCAACAATTAGGCAAATTTGAATGAATCTTTGCCAGAAAGTTTCTTGGATAAGATCCATTGGACCAATCGAATTCAGGTGAGCGGTTTAGGGTCATTCTGTCCCTCTTGTCATCATTTTTCTTTCATCAGTTTCAGGGCTGTATAGCGATTCAGAGGTTTAAGCGCCTCTCGTTGTTGAAATACATTCATTTATATACGCCCGTCAAAAGACGACACGTATTATGTGATCACCTGTGGTGGGCGGGGGCGTCAGCTTCGTTAGTAGCTTGAGGTTACCGTCTCTCGAACGCATTCCAACTTATCAGTACTTTCAGTACTTTGATTCTTATCTGGTTTTGTTTCTACTCTGATAAATCATATCAACTTAGTGTTTATCAAAATGAACTGATAAACCCTGGCGTGGCACTTAATCTATAATAACAACATTACTCATTCTTTACCTTTTCCTGATGTAAGAATTGTCTAAGTTATGTCAGCCATGATTTAAGCCTCGTTTACATTTGGCGTACGGAGCCCGTACGACGCCCGTATCTCGCCGTAAGCATAAAATCGTGCGATGCCCGTGCGGTGACATACGGTGCCCGTGCGATCATCGCACGGTCTAACGGGCACCGCAGACACCTGCGATCTCGTTTAAAAAAATGTTATACACATCTTTAAAAATCGCAAGCCCGTAGCCTTGTGCGGACACCGCACGGACATCGCACGGAAGCCTTGCGATGATCGCGCGGAAATCGCACGATATCTTAACTATCAAACATCCAAAATAAAACCCGTAGAATCGTGCGATGACCGCACGGCATCCTCTCGATATCCGTACGGAACCCGTACGATCTCTTCACGGGAATCTCAGGATAACCTTGCGATATCGTACGGGACCCGTACGGTTTCCATAAGGTATGTTCCCCCCAAATATTTTCAAAAATCGCACGGTCACGTGCGGCATTGTGAACACAAACGCCGTAGACCGTAGCTGTCTGCGATGTCAAAAAAATCGGAAGAAAAATCGCAGGCTGCGATATCGTACGGCGACCGTGGCAAATGTAAACTAGGCTTTAATACTTAAAACTCCTCTCACGAAACAGAAACGTCTCGGAGAAGCGAAAAACGATGGAGACGTAACATCAAATACTCTACTGCCACTAAAAAATAGCTAAAACAAACTTGTTTTAAAGGACCACTGACTTCACTACCAAAAAGCGGTGATCAAAGAAAATGGCCGCTCAACACACGTTTTGCTTACAAATAAAAAAAAACTTTTTGATTGAATATGAATATTAATGCGAAGTTCTCAAGAAAACTATGTTGTTAACTTCTATAGAATCGTCTAAACCCTCATCAGACGTCTACAGTATGCTATAATGGCAGATATATGCTATCATGGCATGGCGAGAACTTTAAGCGCTAAAAACGATTTTAATCAAAGCGCTAAAGCGCTACTGGCCTGGTTAATAAAGAGGCACGGTGACATTTGAAGGCATGCGCTCCAATTTTTGAATATTTTTAGCAATGCTTTTTTTTTGGGCGAGGGCAACCAAGGGTTCCATTTACCTATAGGGATCGTAAGCCACATTCCGAACCCACTTCAAAGGAAAAAAAATCCCCGGTGGCGGCAAATATCCTTTCCGACGTTTGTCTCTCACCAATGGGTAGATAATCGTTAACCTATGTGAGATAGCATTCGGAGGCTAGGAAAGGGTGTAATGGTAGTACAGGTGAAATATATACCAGGAATTCAATGTTAGGTGCTCCGACCGCCGCGATATAACTGTATATATATATATTAAATTACCTTAGGAACACAAGAAATTAATAGGGTCAATTTCTCCCTTTCCGACAATATGTCCCACCCTGTACTCATACCCAATTATTTTTTAATTTCTACCCGTAGATATGTATCAAAATACACTCATGTTTATTGTTTGCAACCTGTTCCAAGACCCAGTCTAAATTTTTGTCGTCTGTTTAAGATTTTAAGGATGCGACAATGCTTTTAAATTTTTATTATTTAGATTAATCAATTACACGACAAGAAATGTTTAGAAAGGTCCAAATTGTAAAGGATTGCAGTTTACATAAATATGTGAGCAAATAAGTAAAATTTGTAGCAGATAGGGTAGATAATATTAGGGAGAAAGGAGGAAGTGTAAGTTAGCAGCACTTTCTTCCTTTCCCTATTGGCAAGGTCATCCGTCAAGATCAAATATAAAAGCTATATATCTTTAACACAGCAGTGATTTTGGCAATGATAAGTAGGAAAATATCTGGTATACATAATAAGCACAAGTTGAATAATCAAGGTTATGTTCCAGAAAATTGACCTCGTGTGTTGTTTCGTGTTTTCAGTTCCCTCGCCTTCAGTACTATCAGTACTTTGATTTAAGCACAACGTAGTGATATGCAAGCACTGCGTTGAACACACAAAGCACTTCGTGTCGCACAAAAGTTGATGACGTATACCAGACCTATTTTTTTCGCGCGCGTGAGTACAAAAAAGCTACGTATTTAACACGATGTTCGGTTTTGACTCGATTATCTTTTTCCTGTGCAATTTCCGGGATACAGGGTTGTTTCCTATGGCCTGCTAAACCAGGCCAAAAATGATGACCGTATCGAGATAAAAATATCAAAGGAACATGAATGGCATTTTTTTTTTAAATCTCGTTCTATACAGCAGTCTTGTTCCTAATAGCAAAAATGTGCCATACTTATATTTGAACTTTGAATAAACCCTTCAAATATTATTCACTGAATATTTCTACACAAACCCGCGCAGACGACAAAGATTAAGATCAGCCTGCGCAGACGTGCAGTATGAGCTGAGCCACATTCTCTGCTTTCTACTTAATAATGGTAAAAACCTGAGCCAAACTGTGAACATGTAAAATGCAAAGAAACTAGGCCATTTGTTTGAACCGAAATCCAATAAGCGGAGTGAATGTTCAGTGTTTTAAAATGTCAAGTTTTTTTTTTAACCCGGAGGTCTAGATTAACATAATCTGGATAATGAGATAATTAGAAGGTGGAAATTCACCAGTCTCTCTCCAAATTGATGTAGAATTGATGGAGAACTCTAATAAGTTAATTAGCTATTGATGAGTTCGTCTATTAACATGGTCCCTCGTGCGATGTTACAAAATGGATGTAAGGTTTTTTGGTCCTTGATTACATTTCATTTTGTAATTACCTTCTGAAAAGAGTGGTTACACGGTTTTTCGGCTTTTTCTCTTCCTATATCCTCGTTCACTATGCCCAGTCTGATATGGAAATAGAGGATATTGAATAAGTGATCATTGAATACTGAATTTATTAAACAAGCGTAGCCGAGTTTTTATCTGTTTTAGATGTCTCGTTTAATAAATTCAGTATTTTAGAGCACAAATATTATATTAAATTTATAATATGACCCGAATTTTAGCGAAAAATCGTCAAAATTCTTGAAATTTTCCATAACGCGTTTAAAAATGACGTCACAAAACATAGATTATGACGTCATTTTCGCGGTGACAAAAAATATCGTTGCTATTCGCTCTGACCTCATTTGCATACTTATTCCACTAGTGTAATAACACCCGTGTAATATCAAAAATATTCAACGGAGTTATTTCGATTCGGCAACGTATGTCTTATTAAGAAATAATATCCTGATTGCTATGCCAAATAACATAAACGACAACAAAATCAACAACGAAGATTATGACGACTACTACCAAAGCTTCTACAACAACAACAACAACAACAACAACAACAACAACAATTACTACTAATGATTGAAATAATAACAATGATACATTGATAATGATAATGAATACAGTTATAGTAGAAATAATGTTCGTGATGATAAAAAGCCTTATAATCCTGCATTTGCCATTATTTTGTTAATTTCCATTTTATGTAAAGTGGATAAAAGTTCTCTTCTTGAGATAAATACTTTTAATACTTAATTATACTTTTTCACTAGCTTTCGGCGGCAGTATAATATGATTTATGTAAAGTGCATAGTCCCACGCCGAAAAAAAAGTTAAAGATAGCAGAATTTTTTACATCACAACATTTACAGACTTCGCGACATTCGCAGATTTGAAATTTTCGTCAGACAAACAAAATTATTGGGCTTTTAGACTTGTTTTTGTTTTTTTTTTTTTTTACACTACATGTACATGTAAATATATTTAGGGCCACTTTTATCATGGCCCGGGCGGGTCCCCTTGTTTTTTTTTCTTTTTTTTTCAGCCGGAAACCAGCCATATGTTCAGACTGAAAAAAAAATGTTGCAAACCGTTTGGCGGGCAAGTGCACGTGCCATCGGGGTGTAACTTGAGCCGTTTTGTCATTCTGAACGAATGCCTGGTTTCCGGCTGAAATAACAACAACAACAACGGGACCCGCACGGACCAGAAATAAGTTGGCCCTAGATTGTATTCCGGCATCCGTTTACATTCACATTCACAATATTAGCAAACTGCAACATGTTTTAAGAGATGGTATACAAGGGCGTAGAGACCATTCAGTACGTAAGTGCGTAAAAGAAATAAATACACTTTCTAAAAATGGCAGTCCTCATATCGCCTCTATCCTATGTATTCTATGTTGGTCGCCTTCTGAGTGCGTATAAATTTCAAAATTTCAAAATCGTAGTTACACCTATGGTATAGATCAAGATCAGCCTGAGCGAATTTGCATTCTGATCTCAGCATAATATGCCTTCTGTCTATGAAATAACAGTGGGGAAATTTGAGTTATAATGATTGTAAATTCCCCGAAATTAGCATTTATATAAAACAAAATTTATATTCGGCAGGATAAGGGCTAAAGTTCTGAATGGAATCCGTTAATTTAGTAAGTGAGTAAGTCAACTTGAAGGTCAATATTCGTCCATAATGTAAATCAGTTATGAAGTCGGACGATCAAAGAGATGATATTATGATGCGATACCATGCCTAATCATGTTAACCAATCTAATATTCCTGTCCCTTTGGGAAACATAAAAGTTCATCAAATCTTTCTGCCAAAGCCAATATAGATAGTCTGAGTATTGAAACAGCTTCGTGTTTTCTTTTTTTCACCCTAGAGTAGCAATATTGTTATTTGTATTCCATAAATTTCTTTAAAATTGATATTGTAATAACATTGACCGGGGTCTAGTCGCCCGAAAATACCCATTACGCTCGTTTTACATAGTCGATTTAGGCAGTCCGGGTCCCTAAACTAGAATTGCCAGTTTTCTCGTTGCCTTCATTAGTTTTCAGACTCGAATAGCAGAAAAAAAACCTGAGCATGCTTCCATGGACAAATACATGTCCAAAACACGGATTTTAGAAATAGTGAAGGCTATTTTTGGCCTGGTTTAGCAGGCCATAGGAAACAACCGTGTATCCTGGAAATTGCCTAGGAAAAAGATAATCGAGTCAAAATCGAACAACGTGAGAACTATGTAGCTTTTTTTGTGCTCACGCGCACGCAAAAATAAGTCTAGTATACGCCATCAACTTTTGTGCGACAAGAATATATTTGATCATAGCGGATGACCTTGATAATAGGGAAAAGAAGAAAATACTGCTAACTAACTCTTTCTCCTTTCTCCGAAATATTTTCTACCCTTACTGTTGCAAATTTTACTAATTTGCCCACATATTGTATGTACCCTATTCAATTTGGACCTGTCTAAACATTTGTTGTCATGTAATGGATTCATCTAATTTAGAAAAATTTAAAAGCATTGTCCCATCCTTGAATCCTTAAACCGATGACAAAATTTAAGACTTGGTCAACTTGGATCAGGTTGCAGACAAAAAATCAACATGGGTGTAATTTGATATATATCTAGGGTAAAAATTAAAAAAAAAATCGGTAATGAGTATAGGGTTGACCATAATGTGGGAAAAGAAGAAATTGAACCTATTATTCGTTATTTTTTAAAGCTAATATGAGCCTTTTAACGGACACAGAATATATTTAATAATTTTGAGTAATCGACGAAAAAATGACAAGACGTCAACACCAAAACTATGAATGCCGATTATTTATCGAATTTTGACATGATATCTGCTATTCATCAATCCGAACATTTCAGATAATTTAGGAAAATGATAAGAGTGTGCAGAAGAGAACTTTTCCCAAAGCTATCCCGGATATTCGAAAAGGGCCAGACTTCAAAGGAGTATTAAGAATGATCTAATGGAGTTTCAACGATCGAACATAATCCAATTGATTTTCAATATTTTCCAAAAATAAACGTCCTGCATTTGGTTTTCCACTTTACTAAAAGTTCCATGCAAATAGAAATTTTAAACAAATTTGATTCCAAATGAGATGTGGATAATTTCTGTAAGTGGACGTATCCGGTATTGAAAGGCGTAAGAGTAAGCGTAGAAAAGAGCTGCTATTGACGTCGCATTTGACGTTCTTGCTCCCCCGCCTAAGTAGGGGGTCTCTGTCTTGTTTCGTGCATTTTTCAGCCGCTATTGAATGTAAACATTTAAGAATTTCCACGGTTATTACAAGATGATGCATTAAAAGACTGTATGATTTATGTTTTGATACTTAACTTTTCTGATGATTTATAACCTCATTTTGCGAACTTTTGGATCAACCCTCGTATAGTGAGCATACCATTCGACAATTTTCCTTTGGAGTGGGTTCGGAATGTGGCTTACGAACCCTATATGTAAATGGAACCCTTAGTTTCCCTCGTCTTAAAAAAGCTTTGCTAAAAAGATTTAAAAATTGGAGTGCATGCCTTCAAATGTCACCTTGCATCTTTAAAAACAGGCCTTCAGCGCTTTTAACGCTTTGATTTTAATTGTTTCTAAATAGGTTCCGGCAATTCAGTGTATACGTGCATTTCAAAAATACTTTAGTATGTCATTGCGAGCGACCGAAACCTCGTAACTTCAGCTTGTATAAATCTTAAGAAGCGAGGCTTTGGTAGCCCAGTGACGGTATATTAACAGACTTGCGATGCGATTCACTAATATATTATCGATTGAAATTCTCCTTTTATCACACGTTCTAGCCTGGCTCCAAAGCTGTCAGTTAGTGTTAAATAAGGTACACCACTCATGTTTTACTATTTCAAATTACCTTCCATATTCTGAAAAACTGACCCTCTGATCGGCCAGTCAGAGAGACATACGCTGATAAGAAATTATTATTTCTCTTGTTGAATTGCTCAATTTGGTAATACTTCAGATCAGTGTGACGGGAGCCAGTCTACACACGTTCAAATGTTATGTTACACTATTACAGAAGCTTTTATTTCACCCCCTCTCCTTGTTTGGTTAAACATTTTTGGAAGGAAAATATCAGTGGTTCAAATGATATTAGCTCTTGTCATCTCAGAAAACTGTGTTTTTGCTACAGAGTGTATATAATACATTTATTAGGTTTCCATATATTAATCTATGACACAGCTACTCTGAGATGTTAAGAAATTGGTGGGCGAGCGAATCGTCATAACTACAGCTTCATCAAGCGATCCTTAGGAGGTTTTGACCGAGAAGTGGCAATTTGATTGATCGGACTTCTCTCTCAAGTTATTAATATAATTGTTGATAGAATCCCCGTTTGTTACTATTAACATGTAGTACTGTCGATATAACTACTAAGAGCTATTCTTTAGGTAGCGGAACCGTTATAGTTCCGCAATATTTCGGAGCTCATGATCTTTCACAATGTTGACCGAGGTTTCCTAATGAAAATCATTAGGAAACCTCGGTCAAAACTGTGTAAGTTTATTACTACCGAGACGTTGAGGAACTATTACGGATCAATTACCGAATAAGGTAAAGTAAGGCAAAAAAGTTGAACCTTTAATTGCAGTCCTACTAATGACAATTTAGATAGCTTTAAACTTGGTGAAACAATCCAATTCAGATTTGAAGCCTGGACAGAGAGACGAGTGTCACTAGCTTTTTTCCCCTAGATGTTCCCTTTTCGAAATAGATTGAAGAACATATTTGAGCCTGTGCGTGACATTTCCATCAATTTGAAATATTGGAGATGTTCAACTATTTAGAGGCATAGACAGCCACAAATTTTAAAAATAAATTTACCTGATGGTCTATAGATACTTTGAGACCTTATATATCTACTTACTGCATAGTGTAGACGCTGGTTAGACTGTGCGGATACACAGGCTGACCAGAGTCTTTCCTTTCCACAAACATTGTATTTGAATTTGTTGGAAATCTCACGCACAGGCTCATTTGTCATAAAAAAATCAACTTTACTCATTTTGATATTTTAGACGATGCAATATATGCGAATTTCTTCTACAAATTTTAAATGAAAAGTTACCGTATATATTTGACCTTGAATTCCCGCAAGCAAAACATCCAAGAGTAATAACTTGTCGGGTTATTTCTGAAAAACTGTCGAAAGCCATGAAGAATCTTGGAAGATTCGCCTATTAATTTCAATCTATTTCAATTTACAACATCGTGAAGTTTACCCGTTGAATGATTTTGGAATGATTAAGGATTAAGTTTATTGAGTGTGGGGAGCGAGTTTTGAATGAACTTAATGGCAGGTAATCCTATATCGCAAATTTCGTTCAGGATGAACAAAATAAGAGATATTGATTACCTCCCTTTAACAAGATATGCTAACACGTTCTAAAGATAGCTTTCTAGTTCTAAGCGATCCGACGCTTACAATTTGAATTATGTCATTGAAATCGCGATTTTTTCCATCCAAGTTTATTTTGAATGACGTTGTTGATTCTACATTTTTCAATAGGTTTGTGCGTTTTTAAATGGTTGGGGTGAGTGTTTGGAATTAATGAATGGAGCGCTGAGTGAATGATTTAGAATGATTTTGATCGGAATTAGTGTCAATTTCACGATGTAACTAACTGTATCGGCTGAATAATTTAGGTCTAAGTACCACCCATAATACTTGCAAGTATAAATAACAACTCGCACAAGAACAAACGTTTCACCATTAACACAGCTTCTAGAAAACTCAACTGTTTCATACTCGTTATAGCGGTATGCTGAAGGGTTGAACAGTTGTTGGATTAAGACATAAATCATAAAAATAGGAAACCTGAAGTCGGGCAATTAACGAAAATATTACTTTCTTAAAAGCATTTTCCTGGATCCGAGAAAATACTATCGCTTGTAAATTTTCTCCTGAAATTCCGAAAGGGTCCTGGTATTTTATTCGTGGTTTTCATGTCTTTGAAAGAATGACACCGGACCACGAGTGACCGCGAACGTAAGAAAGCTCTGCGTTCTAGATGCAAAGAACAAAATATAAAAAAAATGTTTGAACCTTTTTGTTAACACTTTCCTGTTTTACAAAATTTTGGACCTGTCCAATTTCAAAGGTTTTGCAGACGAAAATTTAAAGTGGATTTAATTTGAAAAATAACCATTCAGTAGGGTAGAAAATAGTGTAGCAAAAGTAGAAATTGCTTGTCAGAAGCAATTTCTTCTTTTTTTCACACTGTTTTCTCAATCATAAAATCACAGGCACGTAAAAGGCAGGGATTAAACAGCAAAGGGTTAAATGATACCTCGCTTTGCATGTTCAAATTGGAGTGCACGTTCAAAACCGGGCTTCATTTGGAAAACATTTAGCGAGTGTTTTCGTCCTGACCAAGGGGTTGGATAAAAGAGAAAGAAAATTGGAGAAAAAAACTTGTCGTTTCGCATGATCGAATTCATGAAATTCTTTAATTTTCGCTTTGATGTGTCCATGAGTAAAGTCTGATGGAGGAGTTATATGCAAAAGACAAAATCCGAGGGCGGAGCCCGTGCATTTTGCTTTGCACATCTCCAGCCCATCAGACTTTTGGGTTTCACAGAAAGCGAAGCGCGTCATTAAGTAAGTTCGTTATATGACGTCAAAATCCTCAACGTTCCCGCTAAGGGTGGCGTTAAATTTGGTTGGACTGTCTGTGTAAGCAGTAAAACATATGACATGTGAATTTTTTGTGTGTTATAATAAACGTCATGTTTTTGGCTCTATATGGTATTTTTTCTAGGTGTCATATCGATGGATAAGAGTTAACCAGTTATAAATGCCTACTGGTAACTCGCGTAGAACCATTTTTACATTTTCTCTCTATTTCTTAGAATAGTTTTTAAACTGACCTCACACACACCTCGCGACATTACTGCGTCCTTGTGACCTTGATTTGACCAAAGACGCAGCACAGTCGCCTTGGATACAGAAGGGACACACCGAGGAACACAAGGAGGCAAGGATCGCAGACCGTCGGCGACTATTTGGAACATGCACAGAACCCCTGCGTTCTTGTTGAGTCCTGGTAAGATCACCTTGGCATCGCAGTGGAGTCGCCATAGCCGTAGCAGCATCATTGTAAGGAAGCAATAAGAACGCAATAGACGTAGTACACTCGTACTTAGGACGCCGTAGAATCGCCGATGAAATTATAAGAAATTGCTCGGAAACCTTTGGCGACGCTAATGCGTCCTTGCTACGACTATTGCGACCTTACCACGTCCATATTACGTCCTTGGTGGTCATGATGCGACTTCAGTGCTGTTAGAACGTAAAAAAAGAAAAACGTAGCGATCTTTGTACGTCCTTAGATCGTCCCTTTTGCGTACATTGCGACTCTACAGCGATTGTTCTGCGACCATGACGACCTCTGTAAGGCTTCACTCTGTTTGTAGTGCAGCCCTAGTACGATTTCCAAAATCATAAGACTTTTGCTTAAATAACTAGAATTTCAGTTCGTTTTCAGCAGTCAGTGCTTTAACATCGGTGTGTGAAAATGGATAAGTGGTTTCAGGAACTCAAACTTGGTCACAATCCGTTCGATCACCTTTTCAAGCCATAGGCTTAGTCAGTTTTCAAAACCGTGTACGAATTGACATGTACCATACAAATTTTTGTAGTGTCAGGCATACTGACGTCTTTCCTAAGAACTTGTGCTTGTTCGGCCCAGACAGCGTCCCTCTTGCCTTTTTCCTTGTAGGTGGATAGCTTTTGAGGTCACTTGTCATTAAGCCGCCGTAATAGCGCAGTTGGAAGCACATAGGACTATCAATTTAGAGTTCCCAGCTTCCATCCCCAACGGCGGTACTCATCCTTTCTGACTTTTTGTCCCTAATAAATGTGTCGATAATCGTAGACCTATGTGAGATAATAGCTTGAGGCTAGGAAAAGATGTGATGGTGGTACTGGTGTGAGAAATACCAGAGATCCATTGTTAGTTGCTCCATCGGCTAGCGATATAACTGAAAGATTGCTGTAAGCGTTGTAAAACCCCATTCCAAAAACATAATCATCATCAACCTGGATTTTTTACCACTGGTAGATTGTGTGTCCGGCTCAGAGACTTGAATTGATATCGATGATGAGAAACATTGAGTTTCGAAAGCGCTAGGGTTATAAAATAATAATCTACTACTTCAACACTGTTAGAATAAAACTGTTTCTCATATTTCTTAAATCATTCAATTGTTTTGTATCCTTATGGATCCAGTGTTACAGAAAGTATTTACGTTGGTATTTTGACCTATCTCCTAGTATATATACCACAATCTTAATTAGTGTCAAAGATTTCTTCATTATGTCAAAAACTTAAATTGAAAGTAATAAGAGTACAAGAAAAGTTTTAATAATGAAACTATATTTCTTTCACTAAGAAGCATGTTGCGGTAGTTCACAATTTTTTAGTGCAAAATGTGTTAAATTGTGCTTCATTAACTTCCATATTTTTGTATTTTATGAAGAAGATTGTCTTTTTAATCGAAACGTTAAACAATGACGGCCTGAACTCAGTCTTGTAATAGACTTTACATCAAGTGTGTCTTTTTAAGCAAAATTGAAAGGCAAGGCCTCCAAGACACTCAATTCTTTCGGTACCAGGGGCCAGTTTTACTAATCATCTTACGATCGTTTTTAGCGTAAGTCAAAATGTAAGTTGTTTCTACAGTAGTAAGTAATTATGGAGATTCTTCTAAAGACGATTCCAATGAGAAGTTGCATGGCAGAATCTAACAATGAATGAAAACAGCTTCTTGTATGATTTTTGATTTTGACTTGGTGTTAATGTTTTCGTAAGAAGTCTAGTAAAACGAATTCCTTTTTCCAAACACGGTGACCCCTCTTCCTTCTTTCAAAAAATCGAAATAATTTATATAGACATGCTCGTAAAAATCAGGTTTAAGGAAAAGTTTAATAGAGGGGAAAAGCCTTATTTCAGAACCTTTGAATAGAAATTAATTTTCTCTACAGCATTTTCTCTTGTTTTCAGAACAAATATAACATACACGCAGGTGCATAGAACATTAAATAAACTTTAACAGGTTTGTAACAGCCATTATTTGAATAACATTTCTTTACGTAAGCAATGATACTGAGTCATTTATGCTTCTCGCACAGAGCCAGTTTCATTTTCATATTTGAGTTGCAAATCTACCATATATGAATGACCGCTATGAGTACTCAGTTGAGTCTTTTGCTACCAATCCGCTGTGTTTATTTGTATGGGGTGTGATGCCACTTGCAACATTATTACAGTTATATATTGGTGACTGGCGCACCTACCCATTTTCTGTCAGTTCTTACACCAGTACAAATACATTTCGTCCAAATTACGAGCTGCTCTGCCCACTCAAGCATACGACAGTAAACACACGCATTACAATGACTTTTGTTAGATATGTTAAAAAAAGTGACCGAGCCGGTTTGAACCCACGACCACAGGATTAGCAACCAAATGCGTTACAACAGAGCTAGCTCGGCTACCAATGAGGCACAGAGAGAAGTCTCTAATGAAACCTACGCATAAACAAAGGTTGATTCCAGTCTTATCTTGACGCAGATGTGATTGTGTTGCTAATGTAAATTGTAGACCCTCTTCATTTGATCAAAGATACGTGCACGTAACTTTTCTGTTTTGTGTTACATACGGCAAAATCATTTAAGCTTCCATCTTACATTATTTCACATCGTTAGTGATGTGTATAAGAAAGGAGTTTTAAGATTGTGCATAAGTAAAGTAAATTCAAAATAAACAAAATCAGGCTTAATTTAAAATAAAACAACAACAACAACAACAAATGATTAATCCGGAAAAGTCTTGCCTTGACAGGAGGAAAAGACAGAAACCAACCTGCATAAATGAGCAGTCGTATTCTAGAATATATCACCTGATTGTCTTTTCAAAATAAGCAAGGTTTGACATTTACATACATGTATTAAAATTCCAAATAAATACTGACTCACATTCTGTGCTCTTAGTTCTTTGATTTTTATGTAATTTTGCCCGAGTACATGTATCTGTGTTTTCACGAGGAGGGCCTGAGTAGGAAACATCAATTTCTCACACAGATTTATCGTAAAATGTATCCAAATTCTTGTTTATGTGACAATTATAAATATTTATACCTCGCACAGACGGTGCCTGGAAAATCTTGAATTTCTTCTATTACTTATACATTGTTATACTGGCCTCCGTCTCACTTATCTGAAGTAATGGTAAATTTAGCAAGATTCAACTTGAAAACATAATTTCTTATCAATTTATATTCTTTTGACTGGCCGATCGATCTACTTTATATAATAAATATTTCAGTTTAAGTTATGTTCAGCAAGAATCTTGCATTCTGAATATGACTATGCAGCTCTTATGTGTGTTTTCGCAAAAAGTAGTCCCATAAGATTACTTCCTCATAATCATAAAAATCTTAAATTTCTAACCTGACGAAAAATTATTAGAAATTAATCTTGACGAAAAATATTAGAAATTGAAATAAACAAAAATATGAGTTTATTTTCAGAATAAAATATATATATATAAATTAAAAAAGTATCTTTCCCATATCTTTAATGTTACAAAATTATGTGTTCTTCAAATGTCAGACAGTGCTGCAATCAATTACGAAAGGAATGCTTGAAATAGATTTTTTCTCTGTAACATTTAAAACAAACTAAATGGATTGGACACATACGCCTTTAGCCTCTTCTGAAAATAGCCACTGGTCACTTTACACGCCGTGCGTTATATTTGTAATTCCATTTTCGCTAGATCAATATTTCTTTTAGTCTCTTTCATTTAGTTCAAAAAGTATATAACACTTTATATGAGCCTGTGAGTGACATTTCAGACAATTTCACATGTAGTATACCACGTTGCATTGAAATGAGTGTTTGGGTTCGTCTCATTCGTCAGCAGGATTCGACTTTAAGGTAGTGGACCCATAATAGTTCCACAACGCTTCGGAAGTAAATAACGGTAACATGTTAACCGAGGTTTTCTTATGATTTTATGTCTTTTAATAAGTATCCACTTTTTCCAAACCATAATTTCATGTTATTTCTTACATATGTAAAGGACAATGTAAAGCAAACCGTAACTTTAGAATATGACACCAACTTCTGATTTTCTTTGCGACTTTTTTTTTATTAAAAATATTTACTGAAGAACGAATCTCTGCTTATCTGGGTGATCTCCGCAGTAAAAAGTATAGGGATTCCTGTCGGTACCAACTAAAAAAAAAGTAAGAGTCCATCCACATGAATATCATGTAAAGTTAAGGACATCGTGAAATTGACAAGATGATTGATTTTAGAAGGAAATTGAATTAGTGTGTGGAGGGAGTTTTGAGTGAAATTAAAGGGAGGTAATTCCATATCGCTAACTTTGTTCAAGATGAACAAAATAAGTGATATTTCTTACTTCCCTTCAATTAGATATACGTACATTTCTGTTTGTGTGTTTTCGTGGACCAATCAGACACTTTAAAATACACACCAGCAAATGATATCGTAAATAATATGATCGATTCGCAATGAATGTTGATCGTCTTGAACGATTTCGAAATGTTTTCAAATGATTTCGGAGCTCTTTTGATCGATTTTTAGTCAGTTGTAGAATGGTTGTGATCGGAATTAGTGTCATTTTCACGATGTTATTAACTATAGGCCATAATCTTGGCCCAAAGGAAAATCAATGGACTTTTTCCTATAGGTCACAATAAAAATAATTTAAAAGACACACTTCTTTAATTCTGACCGAACCATTTATCAAAATAGGTGTCAATAACTCGCGTGAACGTATAAATCTGAGAACAGGAAACCACAAACATCATCCATGCTAAAAGTTTATTTACTCGGAAATTATGAACACCATCAACCAGCGATTATTCCTTAATTAACGCTCCCATAAACATCTTAATCGGATTACAGAAGGTTGGGTCTAATAATCTGTTTGGTTGTTTAGGTTTATGCCGCTTCCTATGGTATTTTAGTTATATCGTCCAGGCTAGCCTGGCTCCCAGGCTGTCAGTTAGTTTTAAAATTAATAAGCTAGACCACTCATGTGTAACTATTTTATTTCAAATTACCTCCCATATTCTCAAAAACTGACACTGATCGGCCAGTCAGAGAATATAAGCTGATAAGAAATTTTCTTTTTCTAGTTGAATTTGGCTTATTTTTTCACAATACTTCAGATCAGTGGGACGGGAGCCAGTCTACGTCCAGGCTTGTACACCTAACGATGTATAGTCAAATTAGGGGTCAGTGACCCTTTGACCACAAAATTATAGGGGTCAAAACGGTTAATTGAAGGGAAAAAATGAACAAATGATATAATGTGAAAGTTGAATTTAAAATTTGTACACTCATATGAAGTTATCTTTATAAATAAATAATCATAGACAATAAAGTGTCAATAATAGTTTGTAGGAAACAATGTGTGTGACGATGTGAAAAAAAAATCTGGGGATTACAGAAGGAAACTTACAGTTTTTCTTTTTTTTTTTTTTTTTTTTTTTTTGGGGGGGGGGGGGTCAAATCCCTTGTTTAGGGTGTCAAAGACGAGCTCTGCTAATTTTTGTGTACTGATTTTTCCCGGCACACCAGTATAGAGATTTCAATCCCAGCAAGTAGGGACACATCGTACTATGGAGTACTTTTTACCATACACAATGACAAATTTCCTTCCATCCCTCCTCGAACAATTCTCACTCCCCATTTTCTTTTTTGTTCCAAGAGCATACAGTTCACAAAATCGTGAAATTGATAAGATGAATGATTTTGGGATGATAATGGAATGAAATTAAATGAGTTTTTGGAGCGAGTTTTGAGTAAAATTAAAGTGATGTAATCCGGTATCGATAATTTCGTTCAAGATGAACAAAATTAACTATTCGTATTACCTCCCTTTAATAAGATAAACGTTCTTTTCTGTTTTTGTGTCTCCGTGGACCAATCAGACACTTAAAAATCCGCATCAACAAATAAAATCGTACAATAATTTGATCGAATAAATTTAAATTATGATCGATTTGAACGATTTAGAAATGTATTCTAATAAATTCGGAACGTTTTTGATAGATAAGAGTGAGTGTTTGAAATGAATAAAAGGAGCGCTGAGTGAATGATATTGAATGGTTTTGATCGCAGTGAGTGTCAATTTCGCGATGTTTTTAACTGTACGTAGTCTTGTCAGTTAACGATATACATGTATTAAGTGAAGCTTTTTTCCACGAGCCTATCATCTCTACGAAAAGAAATTTGAGGGATAGTTGACATCTTACGATGTTCTATTATGAGCCTGTACTGTGTATGTGTCATTTCCAACAATTTGAAATGTGTGTTAGGGGCAAATATTGAGCATCGTAGACAGCCACTTACTGTAAATGTATATTTACTTGATCTTTTCTATAGATAATTTGAGACCTTTTCTATCTACAAAACATTTAGTAAAGACCCTTGTCAGACTGTGCGGATGTACTGGCTGGCCAGGGGCTTTGCTTTGTGGAAAATCTAACACTCCGTAAACCAAATATTAGAGCAAATTATGGATTCCAGTACAGATCAACCAGATGACATATTTATAAAATGTTTTCTGGAAATCCACATTCTCTGACATAATGTCTTTTAGTTTCAGACGATTTTCATTTTACATTTATCTGCTACTAAACAATGCATTACTAAATGAATCTAAGATTTACCATGTACCTTAACATTGTCAAAAGAAAATTATGATACAGCAATGGTAAATTCGCAAGACTATTATGTCATTCAAAAAAAACCCCGAAAATTCAAGTAATATAAATATTTTTTGAAAATGCAAATATTGTAAAAAATTAATTTTGGTTATTTCCACAAAAATTCGTGCCCTCTGATTGGCTGAAAATTGGTTTTATTCCGCAATGAAAAAAATCTTGAATACGCAGCTAATTTGTAAGTATGTGCACTGAGTACTCTCATAATAAATCGGTGTTATAATCGAAAAATCTTGCATTTCGCTTCATGATATTAAATTATAAATTTTGAAGAGAGTATTTGTTTGGCATGAAACTAAAAACTTAATCATACTCAAGTATGAATCCGCTTCCTGTATTCATACAGTGCGATAGGTTTTTAAATTTTGTTCCTTACCTTTAATTAACAATTTCTCTCTGCGTCTCGCAATTCAAAAAAATGCTAAGTTTGAAAAAGTAAGAATCCGACGAAATGGATTTTGCGTAGTCTAATTACTTAAGGTATTGGATCCGTAATAGTTCAGCAACGTTTCGGAAGTAATGAACTTTAACAGTGTTAACCGAAGATTCCTAATGAATTTCAATAGGAAACCTCGGTCAAAATTGTGGAGGGGCATGAGATCCGAAATGTTGCAGAACTTTTACGGGTCGATGTTTTTGGAGAAAGCCCTTATTCTTCTGACATGTCGCATGTTTACAAGTAAATGTAATTCATCCCATAAACAAAGAACGTATAATTAATTTGATGCTGGATTAGTGTATAGTAGCGTTGGAGGTCGAAAGGTTAACAAACTAATCCAGTAATTAAGGAATTAATTGATATATACAACCTGGGTCGGTCTAAACACCGCGAATGGTATTTATTCCAACACATTCCTCTGGAATTCCTATTTACTCGGTTGTTTTTTTTTTTTGAACAAAAAATGGGAAATTCTCGTCGACCAGTTACCAATTCAGTTACAAACAGCGTGACAATATTCATAACATTTTTTAATCATTCATTTAGAGCTCCATTCATTCGTTCCAAACACTCACTTCGATCAACATTGCTCCAAAATGGTTGCATGATTTTATTGGATGTTGTCTATTTTTAAACATGACCGAGATGACACAAAATAAGAAAAATACGTAAATTTTATTAAATGGAAGTAAAAAAAGATATCGCTAATTGGACAAAATTGTCAGTATCCATTATTACGGTTTTTCCTCCCTTTGAAAATCACTCAAAAGTCGCTCCTTTCACTCAAAAGTCGCTCCACACACACTCATTCAATTTCATTTCAAAATCATTCCAAAACCATTCAACTGTCAATTCCAAAATCTTCCTAACTGCAGTTTGGGCCTAGTCGTCTCGACATATTTTATATACGTTAAAAAATCAACATGAAAGTAGCTAGGGGCCAGTTTTACCAAACATCTTGTGATAAGTTCTTGCCTAAGTCAAAATTTCATGCTGCTTCTACAGTAGTAACTAAATATAGCATTCTGCCATGCGTCATCTCATTTGAATCGTCTTTTAAAAACGGTTCCAATGAGATGTTGCAAGGCTGAGACTAACAATGAATGAAAACATCAGGTACGATTTGTGATTTTTACTAACGATAATTTTTTTCGTAAAAAGTTTAGTAAAACGGGCCCCTGATGCGTATACGGTTTGCAGACGATATTTCAAAACGAAAGTGTGCACACGTAATTCAAATCAGTTTTGTACTACCCATATTTAATCCCTTGTTCAGAATGTCTTCAAATTTGTCATGATTCTGTAACGCATTGACACAAAGAATCGTGTTGTAATGCCCCCCCCCCCCCCCCGAATACAATTTGCTCTCTACCATGAACAATAAACATTTTTTTATCTAAATTCTGTGAACAGGCACCCTCATCCAAAAAAGCAATTTTGTGAAACTTTTCTCGAGATTACCACTTGTAATAAGATAATTATCGGGGCGCCAGTCTAATTTAACGAACTGTAATCTAGGCCTTAAACTTGCATTGCGAAGCTTTTAGTGTTTTTATGCCTTTGTATAAAAATATTAGGAGCAGCAAAATTATCTAAAAGTCAAATAGAATGATAAAAAGGTCAATTTCCTCTTTTCATGTATAATCAAAATGATCTTTGATAACTTACTAAAACTTATATTTAAAGTTTAAATACCGGCGTTCGCCTAACTTTCTATCCGTCTGTCCGTCTTCATGACAAAATTAACAACCCCCCCCCCCCTCCAGGGATAAAACCCAATACAACATTTTAAAGTACTTTAAGCCATTTAAGATACGGTACCCATATCAGATCTCGCTGATACGCATCTGGGGCCCGTTTAGAACAAAATCTTACGATCATGTTTTGCGTAAGACACCAATAAAAGTTGCTTCAACAGTAGTATCTAAATATGGAATCCTGCTATGCATCATCTCATCGGAATCGTTTTCTAAATACGATTCCGATGAGAAATTGCGAGGCGAAATTTAGAAATGAATGAAAACACCAGGTACGATTTGTGCTTTTGACTTAGGATTACATGTAATCCTTTCGTAAGAAGTTTGTAAAACGGGTCCCTGCTGTTTTCAAAGTCAATTTCATCTGATAAGGATAAGGTTATCAAATATCTTTCAAGGTCAAATTGCTAGATTAAATTACAATTTTGGGTCATTCCTGTTTCCTGAACAATGTGTTGTTTCGTTTTGATTTTACTCAGTTTTAACCTCGAATTATGGACCATGGGTGGTTCAAAAATGTCAACGGGTGTATGCACTCGGCTGTCGAGTGCTGGATGGTGGGAAAAAATCTAAGTCGAAAAGGGGGCATAATTTGCACAAAATGCATCTAGAGTTATCCCTCTTGATAGTATAAGTTGCTCTTTTGGTGGTGAACATGTGTGCCAAGTTTCAAGTGAATGCCTTCAGTAGAACCAGAGATATAACAAAATGTCAAAGTTTTCGCGCGACGACGACAACGGCGACGACAACGACGACAACGACGAAGACGACAACGACGACACGGAGGCTATCATTCGGAACATCGCTCGGACATTTCCGTTAACTGGAAAGTACCTCGGACGTAAGTGTAGTAATTTTTGGTAAATCGGCTCCTGGTGGAAGTTTGGTTAATACGCTTGTAGAAAAGCAATTTCTTTAATGCTTTCAGATCGTCTATAGAGATTATTTTGGCATACCATGATTTGAAAGCAAAACGCAGTTAATCACTGCGTTTTGTTTTCAAAACATAATATGCCCGATTTTTACCTTACGTTGATTCTGTTTTTCGCACCGTCATTCTCAGTTATATTTGTGACGTCATATAAACCCACGTGCGAAATGACGCGCTTTCATGGATGCGCCCGTATTATTCCCGAGGTCTATTCCGTAGAATCGCCGAGGGTTCTCGATTGGGAGGCTATAGCAATACCTCGGGTTTTCTCCGAAAACAGCCGAGCTAAAAATTACGGGAAACCCTTGGAAAAGCTCGATGACGTCAGTTAAAATGGCGTTAGCCCTCGAAACTTTGAGTGAAAATATTCGACGTCGCCATCGCTACTCGTTTAAGTTAGAGGCGTGAAACCATCGAATATCTTTAGGTGTTTAATTAAGGGCTAAAAAATCTTAATTTTTGAGAATGATTCGTCATTCTCAAAAAATAAGTTTTTTCAGCCGTTATTTACTGTAAAAGATATAAATCTTAAGATAGCGCCGGTTGTTTCCGCGCTAGTTTTTCTTACACTGTTTCCGCCTAATAAAATGCACAATTTTGTTACATACACATCCGCCTTACATACACCCGAGGTCTGTTGCAGTTTACGGAAATGGCCGAGTGATGTTCAGAATGCGGGTGTATGCTGAACCATCGCGTAAAAGGGTGCATTCCGAAATTCATGAAGAAACACCAAATCAGATTACACTAGCACTGATTGACAGGCCCTTCCTTCAAAATGAAACGTTGCTTAACATTTCAAAAACGGATCCCGCTTTACAGGCTATCCGAGGAATCATTTGTAAACGTTCGCATTTTTTGCATCATGTTCCTTGATCTAGGTTTGAGTTTCTAGTCATATCATATATATAGCAGTATGAAACAGATTATACGGAAACTCTTTCATAGTGGGTTTCTTCTTTTTTTGACTCCCGACAAAAGTCCTGTTAGTAATAGATGCGCAGTTGCTGTTAAGAACATCGTGGAAATGACAATTTCGGAATGAAATTGAATGAGTGTGTGAATCGAGTTTTTAGTGAAATAAGATGAAGGTAACCAAAAATCGCACATTTTGTTCCTGATGAACAAAATTGCCAATATTTATTACCTCCCTCCCTTTCCTCCCTTAAATAAAATATGCATATTAGTTTTATAAATAGCTTCTTATCTCTTCTAGAAATAATCAGACGCCTTTAATTTTTATAATGTCAGTGAAATCGCGATTTTCCTCTAGCTATATTTACTTTGAATGTAGTTATCGATCTTATCTTTTTAGCGATTTGGGAGCGGTTTTTTTTAATGGTTTGAGTGTGTGTTTGGAATGAATGAGTGAGCGATTAAGAATGACCTTGATTGAGATGAATGTCAATAACACGATGTAACTTACTATAAGAAAAAAAAGTTGATCTGGGCTTTATTATTATTATTTTTTTTTCAAACAAAGTTTTCCAAAACAGGTTTTGATAACATTATGGATGAAATAAATAAATAAACCAGACAGGTAAATAGCGTTGTTTATGAAAAATATACGGTGGCATAGAGGTGACATTTACATTCTTTTTTCATTTACCTTGAAAAATAAAAAATAATTTGAAAAAATATGGGATTTTCGTTTTTCAAGGGTTTTTTTCATGGAATAATAAAAAATGCAAAAAACAAAATCCTCGTTTTACATTTTTTTTATAAACTCATTGAAAAAAAAAATGCGAAAATCAATTTTCGTTTTTCAAGTTTTATTCTATTGAATAAAATAAAATGCAAAAAACGAAAACTTAAGTCGCGAGCTCGCGATAATTTGACCAATCAAAATCTCCCACTAAGTCGTGAGCACGACTTAATTATCCAATAAGAACTGACGATGCCTACTTTCGTTTTTCGCATTTTTTTTTATTCGACAAAAGAAAACTTGTTAAACGAAAGTTGTGGATTTTGTTTTTTGCATTTTCTTTTTTTCTAACATGATAATAAAAATAAAAAACTCGTAAAACGAAAATCAAGGGTTTTGTTTTTCGCATTTTTTTTTTTATTCTTTAAAAGAAAACTTGTAAAACGAATAGCGAGATTTTTGTTTTTCGCATTTATTTTTATTCTTTAAAAAAATACCTGTAAAACGAAAATCGAGGATTTTGTTTTCGCATTTATTTTTATTCTTTAAAAAATAACTTTAAAGACGAAAATCCCAGAAAATAAAAAAATGTGCAAATGTCACCTCTATGCCACCGTACCTCTATGCCACCGTAAAAATAGACACATCTAAATGACGCGAGTTTATTTTTTCACTTTGTTTTTCAAGAAATGTTTTATATCAAGATACGTTTATCTTTTGAAAACATAGATAACATATAATTCTAAGAAACAGGATTCGAAACAATCCTGTATCTTGATAACACTTACCTGCTTCAGCCAATGGGAGCGTGTGAATATATTGGCAGCAATAGAGCTACAATAAGAGGGGGTATTTAAGATTTTAGATCGAAGTATTTTCAAAGAATATACCGGTTTCGATCCCTGACGGTGGCACTCATTCTTTATATTTGTTTCTCTCCAATGGGTTGATAATCGTAGACTTATGTGAGATAGCAGCTAGAGGATAAGAAAGGATTAGATAGTACTACTGGTGAGAGAAATAATAGGAATCTATTGTTAGGTGCTCCAGCCGCCGCGATATAACTGCAACATTTTTGAAAGCGGCGTAAACTCCATTCAATCAATCAATGAATATAGCACAATCCTATGTAATCATTTGGATCGTCTCTTCGTCAAATGTGTGTGTGTGTGGGGGGGGGGGGGGGGTCTAAATTTTACGATTTTGACAGGTTTTCTGTATCTAGAACGATTATTCAACCGTCCCATGATTGTTTTCGAAATCGACTTGTGTTTGACCTCTGCTGGATCAAATAGATCTTCATTTTTTCCTAATGTCCGTTTTCGCAATTCACAGATCGACCTTTAGAGCGTGAAAGTTCGCTCGTGATCATTACAAGACGTATTTTGTGCCCAGATATTTATATTTTTCCTCTACAAGAGTGATTATTGCTTTTGTCCTGTCGAATTTAAATTCTTTGCCGAACAAATTGCTTATTTTGGGGTTATTCAACGAGTCTGGCTTCAGTTTTGTTCTTAAAAAAATAGAAGAAGGCAGTCTGATCTTAGGCATTACTTTCTGCCAAACCTTTGAGTTCGTGAGGAATACATCGTGAACATCAGGAGAAGGGATAGTCAGTTAACGTCATCGTGAAATTGATATTCCTCTTGATCAAAACCACTCCAAATCACTCGGTCAACGCTGCATTCATCGATTCCAAACACACACTCAAACCATTCAAAAATGCTCAAAATCACTAAAAAAGATAAATCAACAACGTCATTCAAAATAAATAAAGCAAGAAAAAAATACGAATTAAATAACACAATTCAAATTGTTAGCGTCTGGTAGGTTCTTGAAGAAATAGGAAGCTACTAATAGAACTTAAATGCATATTTTATTGAAGGGGGGTAATGAATATTGCTAATTTTGTTCATCCTGAACAAAATTTACGATATTGGATAACCTCCCATTACATTCACTGGAAACTCGCTCCACATATTCGTTCAATTTCATTCCAAAATCATTCCTTAACCATTCACCTTGTCAATTTCACGATGTTGATTACTTTAGTACTGTTATTATTTTTTCAAGTAATTATTGGTAGCACTTAAAATCAAATCATTTTGTCCCTCTGTGACCTTTTTTCTCCTCATATAAAACACCAATAAGCTAGTCCCAGACGTATTTCTATTTTATCCGACAAACAACAGTGTGTGGTTTATTGGTGTTACAGAAATCGCTAGATATATCAGCTGGATTCATTAACTTGGCATACACCGAGGTATTTATTTAACTTATAATACCCTGAAATACTTTTAAATGATTCATCAAATTTTCAAAATTAAAAAAGATATGCGATTTTTTTCTTTTTCTTTTTTTTTTGTGTGTGTGTGTGTGAGTGTCTACATATTTCAATTATTCGTTTAATAATTTCTTTGCTAATTAATATTTTTACCCTTAATTGTTCAAGCTTCTTATCTCTATTTTGTTTGTCATTTTAAAGATTACGTATTGATTAACAAATGAATATAATATTTTTTGAATTCATGACAGTGTGAAACTAAAAGCCTAAACATACTTCAAACATAAGTTTAATTTGTGTTTTAGTCCCATTCAATGGAGCTTATTACGTCTAAATTGAGACTACCCTCGATACCCCAGATATTTCATTATTTGCCAAAATGAACCTCGACTGCCTCGATAGCCCAGTGGCTAGAGCGTCGGTCTCCTGACCGAACGTCAGGGGTTCGAAAAGAAAGAAAGAAACTTTCTGGTTGCCCTCCGCAGAATTCAGTCCCTTTTTCAAATACATGTATAATACACATGTGAACTGTTAAACAAGAAGGGGACATCTATCAGCTCCTCACAACTATATTTAAAATTAGAAATTATCAGGGGTAAACAGATAGGCCGAATTACAAAAATAATTAAATGGGAAGCTAGTATGAGGATTCTAGAGTCTAAATGTGCCCATAGGGAAAAGTTTCGACTTTGATCAGATTGCGCAGCCCGCGAAGTCTAATCCGTGACGGTTCTTTCTGCACTTGTCAGAAGATCTCTTTTCGCGCATTGGGTTTTGATTGAATGAGTTTTGCGCCGCTTTCAACATTTTTCAGTTATATCGCGGCGGCTGGAGCACCTAACAATGGATTCCTTGTATGTCTCTCACCAGTACAACCACCACATTCATTCCTAGCCTCCAGTTGCTATCTAACATAGGTCTACGATCGTCAACCCATTTGCAAGAGACGTATAGTCTCGCGCAATGGAACATTTATAAATGTTTTACGGGGTTCTTGAACAGTTCCTTTACGCTTGAAGGGTCACATATACAAATACATGTTATATGCATAAATTGCAATAATTAGGCCGGTTGATTATGAAGAACATGTATTTTCATGACATTGCTAGTGCTTTGAACATATTGCTTAACATGAGAAGCACAAGTAGTTTCGTGATTAAATCTCCATATGAAATAAAACATAACAAGGGCTTTTTTTAATATTCGAAAAAAATCTCTCTTTTTTGTGGATCTTTCGTACGACCATATTTACGTACACCATTGACACTGCAAATGATTGGTGCAAAAACCAAATAAGAGCTCATTTGACGGTTTTGTGTTTATTTCTGATGAAATTTTGAAGAGAAAATCTTGATTGAATTAAATTTCACTTTAAGAAAAGCCGAAGGCATCATTGGATGCTATAGAGTGCAAACCTTCTACTTTATCGTAGCCTTCCGAGCCTGTCGGAGACAGTGCTACCTTGAAATAGCTTAGGGTACGTGTGACCCTCCTACACGTGGAGATTTGGGGTCTCCGTACATTTTTTATAGAAAAGATGTTCTAGTCTTGGCTCTTTACATGTACATGTAAAATATTTTAGAGAACTATTTTTCCTCAGTCGTTCTCTTCCCTCTCTCTTTCTCTCTCTCTCTCTCTCTCTCTCTCTCTCTCTCTCTCTCTCTTCTCTCTCTCTCTCTCTCTCTCTCTCTCTCTCTCTCTCTCTCTCTCTTTCTCTCTCTCTCTCTCTCTCTCTCTCTCTCTCTCTCTCTCTCTCTCTCTCTCTCTCTCTCTCTCTCTCTCTCTCTCTCTCTCTCTCTCTCTCTCTCTCTCTCTCACACACTCTCTTTTTCTTACTTTTTTGGTGAGGGGTGTGTGTACGGTTAGTAACATCGTGAAATTGGCATTCATCTCAGTCAAACACATACTGAATCGCTAACTCAGCGCTCCATTCATTCGTTCCAAACACTCATTCGAATCATACAAAAACGCTCAAAACTGACTAAAAAAGATAAAATCAACATCTATATTCAAATCAATGCACTGAAAGCGCTGAAGGTCTGGTTTATAAAGAGGCTAATTGACATTTGAAGGCATGCACTCCAATGTTTTAAAAATTTTAGCAAGGCTTTTTAGGCGAGGGAAACCAAAGGAAAAATGTCGAACGGTATGCCCACTATCTAGCACTGAGTCCGCAAAAACAACTATTTCCCAAGGTATAAATTACTACGCCCGATGCCGCTTTGCAGACAGGCGCATCTCGAATTTTTATAATTTTAGTTGAGTTGATTTGTTTGCTACTAGTCTGTCAATTTATCCATTAGATCATTCCGTCTAACAATCGTAGTAATGCTGTTTTCCTAGGGACACAAGCTCGTCGGCTCTTTCTTTTACATTGATTTGAATTCCATAAAAGAGTTGTACTTTACTGTGGGAACACAAGAAATTGATAGGGTCAATTTCTCCCTTTCCAACAATATGGTCCACCCTATACTCATAACCCATTTTTTTTAATTCCTACCCTAGATATATATCAAATTACACCCATGTTTATTTATTGTGTGCAACATGTTCTAAGTTGGCCCAGTCTAAAATTGTGTCGTCTGTTTAAGGGTTTAAGGATGAGACAAGGCTTTTAAATTGTCAAATTTAGATAAATCTATTATAAGACAACAAATATTTAGACAGGTCCAAATTGTAATGGGTTGCAGATTACATACAATTTGTGGGCAAATTAGTAAAATTTGTAGCAGAAAGCGTAGATAATATTAGGGAGAAAGTGTTAGTTAGCAACTTTTTCTTTTCCCTATTAGCAAGGTCATCCGTTAAAATCAAATATAAAAGCTATGTATCTTTAAAACAGCAGTGATTTTGGTAGTGATAAGTAAGAAAATATCTGGTATACATACCAAGGACAAGATGAATAATCAAGGCTATATTCAAGAAAATTGACCCTGTCTGTTGTTTCTTCTTTTCAGTTCCCTCGCCTTCAGTACTATCAGTACTTTGGTTTTATTACAGCGTAGTGATATGCAAGCACTGATTTACTGATTTGAACACACATAGAACTTCCTGTCGCACAAAAGTTGATGACGTATACTAGACCTATTTTTTTGCTCGCATGGGCAAATAAAAGCTACGTAGTACACATGTTGTTCGGTTTTTGACTCGATTATATTTTGCCTGTGCGGTTTCCAGGATACAGGGTTGTTTCCTATGGCCTGATAAACCAGGCAAAAAAAAAAAAAAAACATATAGCTAGAAAAATATCCACGATATCGCTGACATAATTGAAATTATAAGCGTCGAATTTGTTCTGGAAGAAATTGGAAGCTTTATATAAAACTTGCATGTATATTTTATCAAAGGGAGGAAATAAATATAGCTTATCTTTGTTCATCCTGAACACAATCAGCGATATTGAATTACCTCCATTTAAAGTCACTTAAACCTCTCTCACAGCCCCTATTCAATTTCATTTTAAAATGATTCCCAAATCATGTCATGATTTCGGGATATTGTTAACTGTATCCCTCCTCTCTGATGAGTTGATGGGTTCCGTGACTTGACTACTGTGCCAAATGAGAGGGGGGGGGGGGGGCTCGTACACGTGAAGACTCCCAACATTTTTTTTTTATTTTATTTTTCTTTGATAGATTTTCTTGTCTGAAATCTGGACGTTGATGTATAATAACTCAGAGAACTATCTTTCTCTCTCTTTTTTCTTTCCCTCTCTCACTCTCTTTTCTCTCTCTCTCTCATTCTCTCTATCTCTCTCTCATTCTCACCATCTCTCCCTCTCTCATTTTCTCTCTCATTTTCTCTCTCATTTTCTCTCTCTCTCTCTCTCTCTCTCTCTCTCTCTCTCTCTCTCTCTCTCTCTCTCTCTCTCTCTCTCTCTCTCCCCCTCTCCCTCCCACCCTCTCTTTCTCTTCCTCTCTCTTTCTTTTCCCCTCTCTCTCTCTCTCTCTCTATCTTGAATGGGAGGGGGCGATGAGCACTTCTGCGTTTTTGCGCAATAGGTCGTTACAGTAATGATATTTTTTGACTGTTTTATCAATTAAATGTTACCTTCTGGTTTATACATTATATAATAATCATAATTACAAGCTCTTACTTCAGGATGAATCACGCTTGTGAACGTTTTTTTTAAAAGATGTTACCACGTTTTACATACAATAACAAAAACAAAGCGCCGTCGTCATAGCGCAGTTGGTAGCGCGTCGGGCTGTCAATCTAGAGGTCTCGGGTTCGATCCCCGACGGCGGCACTCATTCTTTCCGACTATTTGTCTCTCACCAATGGGTTGAAAATCGTAGACCTATGTGAGATAGCAGCTGGAGGCCAGGAAAGGATATGGTGGTTGTACTGGTGAGAGAAATACCAGGAAACCATTGTTAGGTGCTCCAGCCGCCGCGATATAACTGAAAAAATATTGAAAGCGGCGTAAAACTCCATTCAATCAATCAATCAACAAACGCAGAGAGGGGTTCCATTTTCAGGAACGTTTGATGCAACATCAGTTTGAGGTAGCAATGGACACGTGGCGTCATTTTTTTCCGCCGAATGAATTTTTTTCTTGGTCATATATGTTGTAGATTGACATTGTTTAGTCATTATATCAAAATTTGAAGGTACCTTTCAATGCTTGTTTTCATGCTAGAGTTATCTGCCCTTGAGAGGTATTAGCCATTTTTCAGTAAAACGTTTATATTCGTAGAAAATTTCTCTTTGATCCATTGCATTTTAAAATTTGTCTTCAAAAGCTAAAAATGCACTAATTTTTGTAATTTTACATGGTAAAAATGCAACAAAAACCTATTTTTTGAAGAAATGACCCAATGAATTTGCCTCATTTTCCGATCTGTTTAAACCCAAATTTTTTCTATATTTGGTAAAAAATTCAGCATGCATTTCCATGCAAATAAGAAAGTTTTCTGTTATTTTACAGTGACCCTTACTAATTGAATGACGCTTTTAACGCATTTTTATTCCTAAATTTAATGATCCAGTCATTCAATTGATATCAAATGTTGAAAAGAAGCTAAGTTATGAAATTTTACCGTTATTATTTTACGTTATTTCTATAAGCAGAATCTTACGAAAACCAGTCTTTTTAAAAAAAAAAAAAAAAAAAAAAAACGCGCAAAAAGAGCAGTAAAATAAACGAAAACCCACTTCCGGTTTAAAGAGTCGGGAAACCGCTGTCGGGCATACATCGTCTTAAGTCAGCTTGGAAAGGGGATTTCTGAGGTAAAAGAAAGAGGAGCAGTTCTAGATTGTTATCAGTGGGGTCCTACATGACTCATCGTTTTGGGCGGCGGATTTGCGACTCGAAAGATGTCGGGAAAATAAATAAATAAATAAAATAAAGTACTATGTTCAAATCCCAACCTCGCCACTTGTCACAAGTGTATACACATGTGTCCGTGTGGGCAAGGCATTTCAGAACCCCAGTCATGTTAATATAATTATTTCCCTCCAAACTGTATTATTATGCTCTAAAAGTCAATTAAAAGGGAAAACAATGGGGAAAAAAAGAGAAATTGCTTGTTTCAAGCAATATTTGGCAGTCATTTTTTTCTTTTTCGATTGACATTTAATTTACGTTATTTTCATTTTTTTTTAATTTGAATCAGTCTAGAATTGGTGTAAAACAGCCCAAATTACCTTTTCATGTCTTTATGACATCTTTTTTTCTGGATAACGGATCCCTCATGCAAAAAGGGACCGTCTCGAAAGTGCGTAAAGTGTCGACCCTAGTCAGACTGTGCAGACGGTGCAGACTGACTAGGGTTGATTTTTTTTCTCACTGAACCAGTTTTCTGAATCTAGATTAATCAATCTACCTTCCTTTGAAAGAATTTTTGAAATACGACATCTGGTTGTCCTGTACTAGAGTCAATCTATACCTAAAAAATATATTTTACGATGTTCACAGATGGCCCCTTTTCGCGTGACGGGTCACATTAAAAAAAAAAAAAAAAAAAAAAAAAAAAAAAAGGCGTGACAAACCATAATGAAGAAATCCTTGTAATTACATGTCCCTATTAGGGTGTGGATCAAAGCGAGATATCTCAAGATTGAATAAGGTGTAGCTACGTTGTTTTGGTCGTCAACATGCAACATATCCTGTTTATTTGATTACTTGTATATTACTATCACGATCTCATTATTGAGTACGATTAGGGTTATAAAGAGTCTACATGTAGTGAAAAAATACTGGAAGAAGGAATGGAGATATTAAGAGAGAATTAAGGAAAGAAATAAATAAATAAAGAAAGAAAGAAAGAAAGAAAGAAAGAAAGAAAGAAAGAAAGAAAGAAAGAAAGAGACAAACAAATTAACAAAACAAGAGCTGTCGGAGGACAGCGAAGCTCGACTATTCCTAGTGCTGGGTAGTAACAGCAAATCAATATCGACATTGGAAATTCAATAAAATGAAAGACAAGAGAAAAGAATCTTTGTCTAGTGGCTGATATTATGGTCACAGAAGCATGTGCAGAGTTTCAAAGCAATAGCTTTAGTAGGAACAGATATACAACTAACATAAAACATTTGCACGTAAAAACTTAACCAAGATTTTCTAAGGCCAAAAAGGGTTAAAATTCCACTAAATTAAATATCAGAGTAATGAATCTTTTTCTGTGGGCTAATATTATGGTCAAAGAAGCATGTGTAAAGTTTCCAAGCAACAGCTGTAGTAGAAATAGAGATATTACACAAATACAACATTTGCACGTAAAAACTTAACCAAGAATTTCTAAGTCCATAAAGGGTTAAAAATCCACTAAATTCTATACCAGAGAATTGAATCTTTATTTAGAGGCTGTTGTTATGAACATTGAAGCATGTGATAAGTTTGAAAGCAATAGCTTTAATAGAATTAGAGATATAACTGATGTACAACATTTGCACGTAAAAACTTAACCAAGAATTTCTGAGTCTGAAAAAGGTTAAAATTCCACTAAATTCAATATCAGAGTAATAAATCTTTATCAAGAGGGTGATATCATGGTAACAGAAGCATGTGTAGAGTTTCCAAGCAAAAGGCTATGTAGAAATAGAGCTATAAATGATGTACAACATTTGCACGTAAAAACTTAACCAAGATTTCTAAGTCCGAAAAGGGTTAAAATTCCACTTAATTCAAAATGAGAGTATTGAATCTTTATCTAGAGGCTGATATCATGGTCACAAAAGCATGTGCAAAGTTTCAAAGCAATAGCGTTAGTAGAAATAGAGATATTACAGAAATACAACATTTGCACGTAAAAACTTAACCAAGATTTTCTAAGTCCGAAAAGGGTTTAAATTCCATTAAATTCAATATCAGAGTAATGAATCTTTGTCAAGAGGCTGATATTATGGTCACAGAAGCATGTGTAAAGTTTCAAAGCAATAGCTTTAGTAGAAATAGAGATATTACAGAAATACAACATTTGCACGTAAAAACTTAACCAAGATTTCTAAGTCCGAAAAGGGTTAAAATTCCACTAAATTCAATATCAGAGTAATGAAGCTTTGTCTAGATGCTGATATTATGTGCAAAGTTTCAAAGCAATAGCTTCAATAGAAACAGAGATTTTAAACACTTGCACGTAAAAACTTAACCAAAGCATTACGCCGACGCCGACGCCGACGCTGACGCCGACGCCGACGCCGACGCCCGGGTGACTGGAATAGCCCCCTATTCTTCGAATAGTCGAGCTAAAAAGGAGAAGGGTGGGTAAAAAATAATATAAGAGAAAGGAAATAAGAGAGATATAGATAGAAAAACAGACAGTGGAAAGTGTGTTTCTTATTTTCTAAATGGACGGGACGGGTCGGGCGTTATTTTCGAAGTTTTTGGTCTTTTATACTTAAGCGGTAAATGGCGTTATACAGCGATGGATTCATGGTTATTATAAATGGGATTCGATGACTGCCAACGGAATTTGAGAATTAAATCCATAGTACCCCTATATATATATATACTTTGGGACTAAATATTCTGATCCTCTCATCAGATCTGATATATTGTATATTTGTATATGTAGAATGTTGAGTTCCTGTGGTTCGAATAATACATTATGGGGACGTTTCCTTGTGTTACAAAATTTTGATTGAATTTGTCCACTAGAACGAATTAATATGGCTACAGAGAGGGTTCGTTTGACCCCCTTTGGATCCGTCCAAACTATCAATCCCACGTATTGACAATATTATAAATTGTTTGTGGGCGATAGTTAAGATAAATTACAATATTACTGTCAATATTATTGCCAAGAAAACTGATTGTGTGTGTATTTCCGTTTATTTATCGTCGCTACCGTAGCAATTCCCATATGAGCGACGCCCCAAGAAGACGGTTAGTCATTACGGGAGATAATACAAGAATACATGACGAAACTACTGCCGAGATCCGCCATGGTTCTTAAACGTGCTTGGTGTAAAGCACCGCCTCAGGGAACTCGGTTTCGCGTCTCATCCAACAATTTGTTTTGTTGATGTGTCAGCCCGGGAATCGAACCCACGCCGTCGAACTTCAATTGTTTTGAAGTCCGGTGCTCTACCAACTGAGCTAATCGGGCTGACCTGATTGTGTATAAGTCATTGTAGGTCTTTAATATCGTTTGCTTAAAACCTTGAAGAAAAATGACAAGTTTGGACAAGGGTGTATGTTCACGCAATTTGATACATCCTCATTTATATATGTTTACGCCATTTGTTGAAAATAATTACTGCAATTTGACAAAAAATGCATTCTTTGTATCTATAATTAGTCTGTGTAATAATAAGTACATTACGTGCTTTGCTCTTGTGAACAATGAATGATTGTTCCTTATAACAAAGGGACAAAAGGCGTTGTGCCATCTTAAAACCCCCACCTTGCTTATTATTGTTTATCACCAACTTCATCCATTAAGGTCGAACAAAATCTCGTAACAACAGCTTTGTTCAAGCTGTAGTCACGAGGTTTTGATCGTCAATCGACGGTATTCTGATCTCTAACCTTCCTTTTCTCAGACCTTTGGTCTGTTTCTATTTCAACAAAATCCCCCTTATGCAATTTTCAGGCCAGAAGGAATTAGAAGTTCTTATTGAGATTGATTGGTTTATTTGGAAACTATTCTAGATCTAGGGTGACAAGCTGGGACATACCGTTTAAGTAGAGAAAATTATGTTTTTACCCTTTAATTTTTCCAAAATTATAGGGGTAATGAGAGGGTATGGGTATTACACTAATCAAAATTATATGCGCAGATCCAGACTTTTTTACAAAGGGGGGGGATAATTTAATTATTTATTATACATAGAGGTTACGACATTTTTGACCACCCATACCCACTTATGATACGTTTCATTACGCGTTATAGATTTCCATTTACGGTAGAGAACCTGAGTTCAAAATAATTGGTTTAAACCTATTTATTTAACATCGGTTGTTGGAGAGTTCTTACACCTTAGATTAATCCCTCTCGATACTGGTTCTTAGAAAATTCACTAGTACTTGCGCCGAACGTGTGTGGGCCAATGAAAGAACCAAGATCGATAGCAGCTGTCGGGAATCAAACTCGGGTTATTTGGTTAAAGAGGCCAACACTCTATCCCTAGACCATGGACACAACAAAACAATTGAAGGGCGATCGCATGGGTTCGATTCCCGAGAAAGCACACTAACAAACTGTCTTTCGGATGAGAGATTAAACCTACGTCCCATGTGACGGTGCTTTACACCGAGCACGTTAAAGAACCATGGCGGATCTCAGCAGTAGTTTCCACCGTGTATCAACGTACACCGGCTATAGCGATTAGTGAGTCGAGGGAAATGTCATGGGGTGTTGTACAAGGTGAGCCTTTTTCTCTTTTTTTTTTTTGGTTAAATCACGTAAAACTTTCCTGTAAGCATACAAGACAGGCGTTACTGATATAATCATGTAGCTATCAACCCGTATCAAATGATTGGTTAGCATCCATAAGCGGCTACAATTAAAAAAAATACCCCCCTGATCACAGATGATTTCCTTTTGTCCATCGCGAAAATACTGTTTTGACTGAATTTTTAGAGTTTCTCATACTAAAACCCATGATAAATTGCCTAACATAACACAGAAAATCACTAGAAACACTCCTGCCTTTTGTATGAAGTGAATATACCGATAAATTCACATGTTGTTTCTTCTCCCGGTGTACGGCCTATAGGGAGATGGTGTACGTCGTATGGCAAATCTCCCGTTAATAGTGTACGGCCTATAGCAAGAAAAAAATTCTTAAATGGATTGTCTAGCGCTAAATTAAAACGTGTTTGATGGATAAAGTTATCTTTTTGTCTTTTGTACATTCGATGGAGCCCTTTTCCCTTACCAATGCAGTTGTCATGACTAATTTAATCTTTACCACAAATGAATACCTGTTTCAGTATAATGTTATAGTCAAACCTTGGTATTTGTGTGCTTTTAAACAGGCTTTAGACAAGTATGATATGTATAAATTGGGATCAGCGAGATCCTCGCTGTCATTTTCTCTGTCTCGACTTAAAGAGCAAAGAAACTCAGCATTACTGGCATCTCTTTCATCCTTTCCAAATTTTGGATATCAAGATCAGACGAGTCGTACTGTTACTGCTCTTTTATCCCTTACTCAGTTTGAAGATATGATTTTAATTTCAATTGTATATAGTGACCATTCTTTCGGTGAGAATTATTTGTGTTTTATTTTGAATGCCCCTATAGCTTTTATCAGTATAAACATGGCCAAGCTTCATGGATATATCCAAAACATGGGCATTGTCCATTTGTTGTCGGTACCGTAGTTGTCGTCGTCGTATGATTAGATAACAAAATTGAAATACGATTTTGTAATCAATTTAATCACGGCCGTGCTTCATGGGTATATCCGAAGCATGGACATTGTCCAATTGTTGGCAGCATCGATGTTGTCGTTAGGTTCACCAGCCGCCGCGGTAAGACTTTTAAAGTAAGCCCCATTCAAACATATATTAACAAATTTTTAACACGGGTTTTAACGCCGCATTTCGAGAGTTCAGCGCAAAACTGTATTAAGTGTCTATACAATATAAAGACACTTAGTATAGTCTTGCGCTGAACCCTCGATTTATATATACTTAGCAAAAGAAGAAACTTTACATACTTGTTTGTCTGTTTTGAATGACTTACAGTGGCTATAGGCCAACTTTATTTACATGTGTTAGTTGGACTAGCACACGCAGGATTTTGCGGGATTGAAGCGAGTGCGAGCTAATGCGTCTGTAACTTCCGGTTTGGGTCACATACTCGTGTTGAGCTACCCAAAATTCATTTTGGGTGATTTTTGATACTCAGTCATACTCATTCCTTAGCAGCGGCACGAAAAAACAAAATTGTTTGTACATTTTAATTGAAACGGGTATGTAACAACAATCAAATAAAGGCAGAAATCAGACTACAGGTATACATAGAGCTTGAATGGCTGTTTATAACGCCACTCTTAAGTTTGGCTACTCGGGACAGGCAATTCACATTTAACATCTCGGTTTAGAACTGCCGCGCCCGGTTAGGACAATCGGTTACGCGTCTGGTTTTCAATTATCGGGTCGATGGTTCGACCTCTGGCTCGGCCATCTTTCATCACATATTTGACAAAAAGCATTGTGATAAGTGTCATTTCTCTCCCACACAATTGGCAAGTGATACGCCTAGGAGAGAATGGCGACTGGTGCCTCAGATGAAAGCTCTAGCCGTACTGTGAGAAACGACAAGAAACTATTAATAGGTGCATCAGCGGTCAATTTTAAATGTAACACTATCGAAAGTGACCTTTAAACCCATTATATTAATTTACAAAAAAATCCGTTACAACCACATGATGTGTCGGCCAAGATGAGATAGGCCACTTGTGACGTCATGTAGAGGCCCTGTTATCATTGCATATTTTTCAATTCATTTCATCAAAGGAAGGATAACTGCAAGACAAGTATGCGTATTTAGCTCAGACGTTGGTCTATCATGATATTGGAACGACTCTAATCACGAAAACGTCAAGGACCAATACTCAAAACATCACCGACAATCTGACTGAGATATACAATTATCCTCCCGTTTGTCTAAGATAATTAATTTATTCAAGAACATTCAACGTAGAACCCTGATGTTTGTAATGATTATAGATATCAATAGTACGGATCTGCAGATAACAAATTTAATGTCATGAAACAAGGTAATTAATTGTCATCTGCCCAGTTCAAACCTCTGCAAAACTTAACCCAAAACAGTTATGAACATCGTGTAATTGACACTCAATCGGATTTTGTGTAGTAGGTTTACTATACTAATCTACAAAACGAAATTGGATTGTAAAACAATTGTATGTTGCTTCGGCTAATCTATCAATTTCAAAACGGTAAAGAGACCAATCCGATTTATATTTATTATTGTATACCCCTGCCTATCTGGGAACGTTTGCATGATGTAGGTAAACGGTATTTCAACCAGTCATGCGTTTCGAATATCAAATCGTTCCCAAGCGCTTCCATTTTGAACCACAATTGAGACAGGCTTGAGATGGACTTTGATGATGTCTTTTCTAACGTATTCGTTGGTTCTTATTTTTCGGGGATATTGGATATAGGAAATATATGTCAATTCAATATTGTTTTCGGTCATATTGATGTGCGTGAATAAACATGGTTCGAAAATACGCGTTAATTATTACCATGTGAATATCATAAATCGTCTGAGGCCGCTCAAATGTTTTGGGTGGAATCGTGATTCTTTAACAACCTTGTTAAAAATCACATCTTTTTTCTCTCTATCTGTTAATATTTTGATGTAGAAAGGTATCTTGTAAAAATCAAAGACCCCATGGTTAAAACGCCGCGATTATTCAACGACATAGGACGATAGGGTAAACATTTAAATTATAGTATTCTGATATATTACAAGAAATCGACCTGCTATCCGATTCTGAAACAGTTCGTAAAACTAGTCTGACATGAACCTGACGCTTAATCTGTAGAAATGCGAAATTTTAGCTTATAAATTGAATTCAACGAAACAACTTGGGTTCACAGAAAGTTGCCTTCTGCAACGGGACTAGCCGTTGTCTAAGAAAACCATGCTAAAAATATGTTTACAATCAATGTAATGAATAATTTTGTTAAGAGGTTCATAAAGTTCTGTAAATGATTATCATCTATATTTTTTAATCAATATGATTAACGATTCCCCCGTTTTTCGCAAAAAAAAACTAGAAAAGAATCCTAATCGATAACACCAAAATGTTACTACAGAGTCATGTTGGCGTTTTCATACATAATTTCTTATTTTGCGCTCGTTTAAGTAAGGATATTATACCCTTCCCTTGAACTATATTCGTACACTACTTTTTCTATCGTTCGTACACTGATTTGAAATTGTCTGCTATAGGCCGTACACCGGTAGATTTTTTCTTATCTAAATATTCCAAAAACAAAAAATAATCTCGCAGTAAAATTTAGTATGTAAAATCTTTGGACAACAAAGAAAGTATAGAAAAGTAAATCTTGGGCCAGTTACGTAAAATATGAGCATTTTCATTCGATTTCGCAGAAGGCCAAGAAAATTGTCAGTGATTAGACGGTTTATTTTCCTTTATTCTATGACAGAAACAAATTATTTCATGTTTTCCAAAGAGACAAACATAACCGACTACCTCAGTGGTGTAAATTCGTTTTTCACTAAGTAAAATCACAACAAACACAGAAATAATAAAAGAAATACTAACCATGGATCCCACTTCTTAGATATTTCCCTCGACTCACTAATCGCTATATCCGGTGTACGTTGATACACGGTGGATTTAGTTCTTTCGAAATATCCAAAATGAGTCAACAATAGAGTGAGATTAACATGAGTATTTGAGTGTTTCCATTCACCATTAAAAGAGAACTCAACCATGAAACAGGCAACTTGAGTCAACAATTTATCCTTGAAAGTCGTTAGATGTATACAATGTCAAATTGTTATCCCGACCTTATACCAAAGAATTTGTCGGTCCTAGCAAATACCATTTTAAAACTAATATTTGTTCAGTCCTTCAGTTATGATGTTTTCTGCTTATAATGCACACGTGATTATTTAATTAAGGCTCGTATTTCACCCTTAAACCAGGGTTTTGACTCACCAAAATCCCATTTTCACACTCAAAAAATTTCCTGCAGGGGTCATACTGAATTTCCAGTGGTTCAACTTATACAATATGAAAGATTATCAAGATCAATTGTCTTCTTCATACTATTACAAGATAACTTTTAGACTGATAGGTTCTCATCTTTTGTTTTTTTTACCCCTACAAACCAAAAAAGCTAGCACATGCCCTGTTAATATGAAATCTAAAACCAATACATTCCCCGTCTGTATAGATTGTAACATATGAAATAATCGCCAGTGAAATAAAGGCAAAATAAAGATATTTGGCTTTGTCTTTATTTTTAATATCACTAAACTTAAAAGTTTTAGTTTCAAGACACTGGACATTTGTCAGCGATTTTTACATGAAATAAAAGGGGGAAACCAATAAAATTGCCATGTGCTTAAAAGATGAAACTGGTTGACGATAAATGATAATAATAAAGATAATAATAACCATCCTCATCATCATTATCATCACCATCATCATCATAATAAATGAATCAGAGGAATAACTAACCCCATCGTTTTAATCAAATGACGCTATCATTTTGATATTTACATTTAATAAGAATTTGATTATTTGAGTGTTTATTGGATTCAAATCCCTCTGCGCTCCAGTCGTCATGTGGCAAGGACCGACGGCGTGAAGTGTTAGTTACGTAATACAGGTGTTTATTAAAAAGGTGTCATGAGATGTAAATATAAAGAACCCTTTGTGCTAGAAGCGTTAAGGACAAATAGGTCTTTTGTACATTGTCAGTACTAGTTTTAGTGTACATTCTCTGACTTGCTTTTGTAAGAGATACGTGTTCATTCCAACCAAATTCTTCGTTTAAAATAACAATTATATAAAAATACAAGATTCTTAAACTAAAATGACACGCGGACCTTTCGATCTATAAAACTGATTCAATTGACTATCTTCAGCTTTTGTTTTTGTCTTGAAATGTTTTTGTCTTGTATAATTGGCAAACTGTTTGGAAAAGGTTTGTCACCCTGAAAGCAGGGCAGGCATATATGACAAACGGCAGACTTTTATACAGTAGCCACCGTCACAATTGAAAATTTTGCAACTCCTAAAGCTCACACGTTTTTGAAAATGTAAACTAAGCTCGGAGTTTAAAATTTATGAATTGGGTATAAAACAGTGCGACTATTGCTTAAATAAATCAAAGTTACTATCTTGTGTCGCTCCCTCGATCACATGTGAAACAGCAGTGCAGGGTACAAATAACAAAACGTTTTTGATCTTGCCGTGATCACAAACGCACAGCCAGTAATTGTGTGTAAAGGGTTAGTTACTTCCGCCTGCACCAGTTAAGACTTTGTTTGATAAGTCAGTTTTTATCTCAAAGGAGGTGTTCCAAAAGTGCCCACGCACGGATTTTCATGAAACTTTGCAAATACATACCACATATTAAATGTACCACAGAACAAACTTTCATTTGTCAATATCTCAAAAAGAGGTCAAATTACAGCCCCTTGTCTTATTCCATGTTGAGGTAAGTGGGTGGGGTAATTTAATATGCTATAATTTCTTTATACTTATCAATTTTTGAATTGTTTTTAATGTACTGTAAAGTTTATAGTAATTATTAAGATAATGAATATATAAATGGCAAGTTTTACGTTGTTTGACGAATTTTTATACTCTTTAATATAAAAAATTCTTATTTTTTTTAAAAAAATTGAGGTGAATATAAATTTTGAGCGCATAGATTAGTACCTTCTGATGCTAGTCCAGTTTAGTTACTCTTCTAAAAATAAGCTCTACTATTCTTCTTTCTTGTGTACAAATTTAAAGAAGATTGAAAACCGGTAACATTATTTTTTATGCTTATAAATACATATCTTTAGTTTTAAAATTCATCCAAAATCTTGTATTATGTCCTGAAATAGACATTATTTAAATGTCTTTGCATTTATCTTTATACAAATTTGCAAATAATTACTAGTCCTGGCATCTACTGCATAAGATGTTTTTTTTTATCACTAAACTGGTCAAATTTCAGCCTTTGCTTTACCCCAATGTTGAAAAAGTGGGTGGGGTAAGATGAAAAATATAATTTACTTGATTTTCTTTTATCCTTGCAAAAATTTCAATAGTATCCTACAGAAAGTTTTACAGAATTTGTTTATTATTTTCATGAGTTGAATAGAATAGGAAAAATATTGTGTGCTAGTGCTTGGCTATCTATCTGTCTGTCTGTCTGTCTCTTAGAAATTTGCCTATCTGTGTGCACATCATAAAAAATGATATTTGCCAATTACTTCAATCCTTTTCTAGATACACTACTCATATGTGACATCATAATGAATCAAATCACTTGAGATCTGAAATCTCTGAGGTCAAGGTCATCCATGTTTAGGTAAGTTGATGGGGTAGTTTAATATGCTATAATTTCTTTATACTTATCAATTTATGCATTGCATATGAATAGTTTTCATGTACTGTAAAGCCTATAAAAGTGATTAAGATAATGAATATATAAAATGAAAAGTTCTATGTTGTTTAACAATTTTTTACACACTCAAAAAAAAATTGCTTAAACGTATGTATGTATACACATTCAAGTTCTATGTTCAATTTCACCTAAAAGGTTAAACTTAGCAAAAATAAACAAACATGCGAGCCTACTCAAGATATACAATGTTTATTTTTGATTGGATATATGATCTCAGGTAAACACATCCAGTAACTTGATGATAGTCTTACATGTGCAAGGTCATTGTCAGCAAACAAGGTTACACTAAAATAAAAAACAAAAACTTAGCACTTTTGTTTATTCTATGTTTGTTTTTAGCTCACCTGAGCACGAAGTGCTCAAGGTAAGCTAATGTGATCGTAGAATGTCCGTCGCCAGTCGTGCGTCGTCCACAATTTCTTTAAACATCTTCTCCTCCTAAACCTGTGGACCAATCTTGATGAAACTTGGCAGGGATGTTCCTTGGGTCAAGCTCTACCAAAGTTGTTCAAATAAATAAAATCCACCCTTAACTTTCCCTTTACCTTTAACAAAACGAGTGAAAATATGAAAATCTTTAAAAATCTTCTTCTCTGAAACAAGAAGGTGGACAGCTTTCATATTTGGTATGTAGCATCATCTAGTGGACCTCTACCAAGTTTGTTCCTATCAAGACCCTTGGGTCATATTTGGGCTCCATCCGGGCACAACCCTTTTACATAGAATCAAAGAGCGAAAAACTTAAAAAAAACTTCTCTTCTGAAAAAAGAAGGCAGACAGCTTTCATATTTGGTATGTAGCATCATCTAATGGACCAAGTTTGTTCATATCAAGACCCTGGGGTCACATTTTGGCTTTAGTTTAACCCTTTTTACATAGAATCAAAGAGCGAAAAGGCATATATGTCTTGCTCTTGGCTAAAAACAGTTCATTGTATTGATCTTATGTACAAAGTGTCACGTTGTTGTCCTCTGTCTATTTAATTCATGTGATGTCCCAGGGATCAAATAGACTCAGGTTAGCAATCTAGGACCATCACGGTCCTCTTGTTTTTAAGATGCAATACTCCTTTTAGGGTTTATGAAAGATTTCCATAATGTGTTTATGCATAACCTTATGATATCAGCAACCTGGCCAAGTACAATGTATAAGTATCGTGGCCAGTTATGAAAAAAAAAGTATATAAACAAATATAACAATAAATTATGTTTTTTTTTTTTAATTTGAATGGCAACGGAAAAGGGGCCGGTAATATCCTCTAGGAGACATATTTGAGATTTTGCTGTTGTTTTGCACCACTCTTTGTCGTTCTGTTCATCTATTGAAGAGAAGTACAGTTCACAAGAACCGTAACTCTACTCATCATATTTTTAGATATTGCCCTTGTTAATTGACAAGGAATAGGTCATTGGCTTGCTCTTATGGGGGGCATAAATGTTTTTAAAACATCTTTGTTTCTTTTAGGTTCAATGTCCTAATTCTGTCCTAAATGTCTAAAAGAATTACCATAAACTATTTGGTTGAATTTGATTAAATAAACACAGTTCTAGATCAGAAAGTAACAGAAAATATGTCGTTTGTCGCAACTCGGGTTCAAAGGTTAAAGTCTTACTTTCACTAAATTGGCTACACAATATCTCTTAAACTTTTTTGTTTAATTATAAATGTAATATTACGATATAATTTAACGTAATAGGGAACTGTATCGTTTCTTGATCTCTAGCTCACCAGAGCACAACCTTCACGAAGGGAGCTTTTAGGATCCCTAGTCTGTCGCAGGTTGTGCATCATGTGGCTTCCGTCTTCCAAGTTTCTTAAATCTTCTTCTCCTCCTTAACCCTCAAGGCAATTTCAATGACACTTTGCCAGAACTTTCCTTGGGTAACCCTTCTCAAAGATTGTTTGCAAATTTTGGATTGGCCAATAAATATGACCATGGCTTTTTTTCACTATTAAATCATTGAACAACAGTTCCTCCTGAACCATCAAGCCAATTTGAATGCAACTTTTCCAGAATTTTCCTTTAGAAACCCATTGCAAACATTGTTCTTGAAATTGGCATAAAAAATCTGTTTGACTTGGCGAATGAAAACATCATCATCTTTTTAACCAATATACCAATTTCAATAATTTCTAAGCTGACCCTTTTCATTGATTAACATCTCAACAACTAGGCTAATTCTACGAATCTTTGCCAGAATGTCACTTCAGTGACCAATAAAACTCAGTTGAGTGATTTAGTTTCATTATTTACCCCTTGTTTACAAACAACACTTACCTTAAGACCTAGGAGAATCATTTATTTATGAAGGAAAAAAGATTTGTCAAATTGTATTATCGTTATAGTAGTATTTCTTATTTGAATTAAGACTAGGGATCAGCACAGACAATAACCCTCGGGCCGGAAGCAAGTATATTTTAGGCAGGACTAGTACATGTATCAGCAATGCCGGAATGTTGCAGGTCCTTCAGGAATGTAGTGATTGTTCATCTTCATTTGTAAACTTAAGAAATTTAAATATATAAATTGCCTATCCCAAAACTCGACATTTTCATTACCCAAAGGAAAACAATGTATAAAAAGAAGAAAATGCTTGTAACAAGACATTCCTTCTTTTCCCACACTGTTTTTCCTTCAAAAGATTTTCATTTCATAACCTACAGTACGATTAAATTTTGATTTATTGCTAAAAGTGTCTCGCAGGAATCTTATTTCTAAAACGGACCTGTAAAATATAGAACAAGTAACTTCTACAGGATTGTGACAGAAAATACGTAGTGTCAAATCCTAATCACCATCCTCATATGTGGCATTGACCTTCAAACATGACATTGAGTAAGGAAACAACTGAAATGAGTTTGTTTAAGAGAAAATCTGACATTGACCTTCACAAATGACTTTGAGTTAGGAACAAACTGAAATACATTTGTTTAAAAGAAACTATAATTGAAAATCAAAATCATCATTCATTACTTTGCAAAGTATGTTCCCAAAGTTCAATGAAGTTTGTTATAACAATGACCTTGATAATTAATCTTGACCTTGACAGTTGATGTTGATTAATCTTTGTAAATAGGCTTTGTCACAAAGGATCCATGTATGAAGTATGAACATCCTGTCTACAGCCGTTGAAAAGTTATTCACACTTAAAGATTATCAGATGGGTGAAATCTATATCTTACCCCACCCACTATCTTCTACACTAAGAGATTTTCGACTAACTTACCGGTTTTCGATACCAATGAAACTTTCTGTAAACATTTAGAACATATGTATCTTAATTTTAAAAGAGTTTGATAACTGGACTAGAGCTACAACTTAAAAATTTTAACCCTTTAACTCAGAACATTATTTCATTTTTTTCAAATTTTCATGATTTTTTCAAGAACATTTTGGGTTATCTGTTAGGAGGAAACAGACATAAGATCCCAACCTATATAAAAACATAAAGGTACCAATTGTCTTTTAAATCAGTAACAAATTCTTTTTACAGATTCCAAAATTTCCTTGCAATGTGATTTTTTTCCTGACACCCCTTGGCATTCGATAAGATGTGCTTTCGGGTACTTTATGGTCGACCCTCTTTACTCATTTTGGACAAAAAAGTCATTTCCTTAACCAGTATACCCAGTACTACAATTACCCACAATATCATAAAAATCAAAGCGTGGGCACATTTTACTATACATTTGGAACACCCCCTTTGGTTAAGTTCAAATACAAGTCAATGTAGTGGTTTTTACAGTGTAAATGTTACGGTATTTGGAGATTTGAATGTGATGTTTGGAAATTAACATGTTTTTAATAGGTAAGTCTAATCAGGTGTTATACACGTTACACTTTTCAACTACATGTACAGTATTCTGATATGTTCATTGTACATACGTATCTATTTAAAGATAAATTAAACGATCAAATCACCTGAATTTTGAACCCTTTATCTAGGAAAATCGTGTGTTTTTTATGCCCCCCGTATCGTCTGTGATTTGATCGATACGACGGGGGCATATTGTTTTACTCATGTCCGTCTGTCTGTCCGTCTGTCCGTCTGTCTGTCCGTCCGTCTGTCCGTCCGTCTGTCCGAAAACTTAACCCGAAAACTTAACCTTGCCAATATCTTCAAGCCTATTCAAGATACAAAGCTAATATTTGGCATGATGATAGATCTCACTGATCCGCATCCGCTGGTACCAAAGTCAAGGTCATGTGACAAGGTCAAGGTCATCTGTCAAGGTCAAACTTTGAAAAAAACTTAACCCGAAAACTTAACCTTGCTAATATCTTCAAGCCTATTCAAGATACAAAGCTAATATTTGGCATGATGATAGATCTCACTGATCCGCATCCGCTGGTATCAAAGTCAAGGTCATGTGACAAGGCCAAGGTCATCTGTCAATGTCAAACTTTGAAAAAGATGCCGTAACGGGGGCATTCGTGTTTCACAAACACATCTTGTTTGTTTGTTTTTTTCATTTTAAGCGTAGGGGATAGCAAGAGAGAAAACAGTTCATGTTCATGCAAGTTGATATTACTATGATTACACGTCGAGTGAATTGTCAATATTGACAATAAGGTAAAATTAAGAAAATCGTGATATTGACAAGATGAATGATTTTTGAATGATTTTGGAATGATATTGAATGAGTGTTTGAAGCGAGTTATTGGGTGAAATTCATGGGAGGCAATCCAGTATCGAGAAATTTGTTCAGGGTGAACAAAATAACTGATACTTATTACTCCCTTAAATAAAAATTACATACTTTACATGTTCTATGACTAGATTTAGATCTGTGTCTTCACGCATCAACTTTACGCTTTCAAAATTCAATCATGTTAGAGAAATTATGGATTTTATCTACCTATCTTTAATTTTTATGCTTTTATTTAACGTATCATATTTAGTGATTCTGGGCGTTTTTGAATGGTTCAAGTGCGTGTTTTGAATGAATGAATGAATGAATGAATGAATGAATGAATGAATGAATGAATGAATGGAGTGCTGAGTGAGCGATTAAGAATGGTTTTGATTCGAATGCGGTCAATTTCACGACGTTACTTACTGTAGAATGGTTTCAGAAAGCTTTTCAAAGCCTCGACCTCGGCATTTGGTTTGTTTCTGCACAACTCGGGTCGATCGATGAGGGTTTGATGATCTTTATTTTCCAGATCGGCTTTTTTTTCTTGATTGATCACACATATCATACAATATGGACCGTAGTGAGATAGTATGGACTGTGGGATTCCGGTTGTTGGACAAAAGCCCCCTGGGACAAAAGCCGCATAGGACAAAAGCCCCCTAGGATAAAAGCCCCATAGGACAAAAGCCCCACAATATAATAAATACTGGTATATAAATTTCCATTTCTTTAACTTTTAGCTTAATCGTTTTAATAAAATGAATCCTTTTTTATTTGTTTCTTTTATTTGCCATTATACAAGGCGAAGTTTTATAATTCTTTGCAATAAAATTCAGCATTTGTGTCCTCTTTCTAACAACTCAAAAATCAGTTTTGTTTGAACTTTAACATAAGAAAATTTATTAGATATTCCAGCAAGCAAAGATATGTACGTTGAAAATTTAATTCCTTTATTGATGTATTTTTCTTTTATTCACACATTTTACATTCTTGACATCATTAAAACATTTTCCATATTTTTATTGACTCATTTCACACCTTCGAGAGCACAAGTAAAACTATACATGTAGTTTACAATATGGAAGGCGTTGATTATGAAAACGTTATTTTTTGTCTTTTCCCACTTGTTATGCCCTTTTTTGACAATTATTTTTTTTTTTATAACAAGTCAATTATGAAATATCAAACCAAAAGGAAGAAATTTTCCAAGTCATCTTTTCACAGATATTTATACACAATGGAATACTTTACAACCAGCACCCCCTCCCCCATAACATTTCTATTTTCATTCCATTTAAAAGGATTAAAATATTAATTTCCTTAAAGAATAAATAAATCAATATTCACAAAACTATATGAAAATCATAACTTTTTAAGACTTTTTTCAAAAATTCCCAAAATACCTTTTTTTTTTATAAACTTGGGGCTTTTGTCCACTCCTCAGTTACGGGCATGGGGCTTTTGTCCCATGGGCCTTTTGTCCATGGGGCATCTGTCTCAGGGGGCTTTTGTCCTAGGGGCTTTTGTCCGTATCCCGGGATTCCATGCCCGACTTGTCTTAGCGGACAAGAGAATTTTTGCAAGGTCACTTGTCCGTGTAGGAGTAATTGCAAGGCTCAATAATATATGGTACGAAATAGATCTAAAAGATGAATAACCATTATGTTTGTATCAAAAGGTAGAAAATACTATTTCCGTTCATTTTACAGACATATTCTTTTTGATCTGGTAAGGAGAATATTATCTTTTACTTGTCCAGGGTCAGGTGGAGTACTTGAAATCCATATTTCCCCACCCCTGCGTGAAGGACATTCTGGCCAAACTACGCGAAAAGCGCAGACTAACTAGAGCCGAATTTATTCTTTCTCAACACATTTTCTGAGCCATTCCGTAAACCATTTTCTAAATGGGACATCATCCCTGTGTTGATTATGACCAACGGTGCAAAGGGTTTGCAAATTATACCCCGCTTTGCACGCAAATGTACGTGCAAAGTGGGGAATTTATTTGCAAACAGCTTTTTGACCTCTAATGGACACAATCTCTTTTAAATTTTATTTCAAGGTAAAGCCAGAGAGTTCCTTATTTTGCGCGAGATTTCAATAAAATACTGCTGTGGTAACATTTTGAGAATTTCGATGGAGCATTTAGCAAATTTCTACATTTCAACAATGTTGCCTTATTCTATATTTTTTATCTTTTAATTCTGTTCTTATATTGCTAGACTGCAGCGATTATCTTGATTTTTCATACTGTCGTGCATAAACTTTTACCCATGAAAACATCCATTTTCAATTCTCTGACGCATATTTCAAACAAGTCAAAAACCTTTGGTCCAGTGGTGGTTTGATTATTTTTTTTGCATTAAAAAATCCCCACGGTACGGACAAGACTGCATCGACCACCTGATAACGAATTCTTCGTCAATTTTTCCTCCCAAAAAAAAGACAAGATTTACAAATAAACGTCCAGCTAACTTCAAATAACTGGTGGTGTTCCTCAGGGATAGATAGTAAAACCTAATCAATTCCTTGAAGATATCAAAAAGTGTTCCCAATAGATTTAATGTTCATTTAACCTACATAGAAATTATCATGTAATGTATAAATTACTGCATAGCTATTCCGCTAAAGTAGTCGCACATAACTCCTTATTTGAGACTTACATAATGATATGGGATTTATAAGAATGCATTGAAGATGTGAATGCTTGAACTCTCTATGAAAGGAAAATTTTTTTCCATGTTAACTTTTACATTGCGATCTTCTGCCATAACTAACAAGTGTAATCCCTGTCTTGGACTCTATTGAAAAAATAATAATAATTCAAAAAAAGAAAAAAAAAAAAAAAAAAAAAAAAAAAAACAGAAGTAATTATTTTTATTAAAGTTTTTATTTTCATGATGTGTGGAATTATTAAAAAAAGCAAGCAAAAAAGCAGTTCATATACCGTTTGAATATTCTAAAAAATCATCATAGCTAAAGGCAAATTATTTAAATGTCATTTATATCAAAACAGTATATAGTTTACTGTATTTAACTACGGTTTATTTGCATTTTAGCTTTTCACATCGATTACACTGTAGAGTTTGATTTATTTAACAATGTCACACGCAAAAAAGACTGTATATGTCGTATACCTTAGCACAATTTAGCCTTCCAATAGGTTCTTGATACGGAAAGACCCCATATAAACTAACACAAACGTGATTTGTTTTCATGAGTTTTAGATTGCTTACGAGGGTAGTAGTTTCATCCTAGGACTATAATTGCCAATCAAAGATCATTACAATACCATATCATATCTGCAGTGCCGATTTTATTCACTTGATAAAACGATTCAAGTCAAATGTGGGCGCTCACAACGGTTTAAATCAAGGGATTGTGGACTGATAAGTTTAAGTCGCCCAACCGAAAACAAGAGTCCAAGAACATCGAAATACACCTCATCTAAACACGAGATACAAGTTTAAGGTAGTGGACCCGTAATACCCCCGCAACGTTTTAGAAGTAATGAACTTTAACAGTGTTAACCGTGGTTTCCTAATGATTTTCATAAGGAAACATCATGATCGGTCAACATTATGAAAGATTATGAGTTCTTAAATGTTGCGGAACTTTTACTGTTCCACTACCTTTATATGCACAGATCCATTGATGAAACCAAATGGAAATTTGTCATATATTAAATTTTCTTATCATACCCCTAAAAGGTCGAGTAGAATGTCCGACCAACAGTTTGTACGAAATTGTATTTACGACATTTCGCTCGATCAAATGATACAAAGAGTTACATCATGAAATTCACATCTCAATCAAAGCCATTCTATATCGCTCACTCAGCGCTCCATGTATTCATTCCACTAACCCAAACCATTAAAAAAAACCCCTCCAAAATTACTTATAAAGATAAGATCAACAACTACATTCAAAAGAAATATACATTTAATCAGTAAAAAATCTTGATTTCAGTGAAACATATATCATTCCAAAATCATTCACCTTGTCAGTTTCACGAAGTTCTTGACTGCATTCTAGATTTTCAGTTTTTCTAACTTGATACAGTTTAGACCATCGTGAAATTGACAAGATGAATGGTTTTGGATGATTTTGGAACGAAATTGAATCAGTGTGTGGAGCCGGTTTTGAGTGAAATTAAAGGGAGTTAACCCAATATCGCTAATTTTGTTCCAGATGAACAAAATTAGCGGTATTTGTTACCCCTCTTTAATAAAATATAAACAATTTTCTGTTTGTGTGTCTTCGTGGATCATTCAGATACTTTAAAATCTACGCCTGTCGATAAAACCATAGAATAATTTGATCGATTTGATTTCAAGGTCGATTGTTTGGAACGATTTCGAAATGTTTTCTGATTTTGGAGCGATTGTGATCGATTTGAGTGAATGTTTTGAATGAATGAGTGGAACGCTGAGTGAATGATTTAGAGTGAGTTTGATCGTAATGAGTGGCAATTTCACGATGTTTTAACTGTGGCCATATCTTTGCTGAAATTTGTTTTGGATTTCTGAACCCCTGTCCCTCCATAAAATCCACACATACTTCACTCAGAACTATGAAAACGTTTGAGAAATGTTACCTAGCTTTGCACGTGTAATGGCGTGCAAAGCGTCTCACAAGTTCATAAACGTTTATAAACGTGTTTGCATCCTTGGTTCAGAGCAGAATAAGTCTTCGACCCCTGTGCACTACTTCAATCAATGACCGTTCCCATCCATTATATGTAATTGACATGTTGCGTTGACGATATCCGATTTGGACTAATGGCCAAATATAGACTTGAAGAAATCCGGATATCTGAACCTATTGATATTACGACTCAAGGATCGCTGAACCCAACTTTTTACAGTTAACAACATCGTGAAATTGACAAGGTGAATGGTTTTGTAATGATTATGGATTGAAACTGAATGAATGCGATGAGTGTGTATTGGGCCAAATTAAAGGGAGTTAATCCAATACCGATAGTTTTGTTCAAGATGAACAAAATTAGCGATATTTATTACCTCCCTTTAATAAGATTTGCAAACAAGTTTTATAAATAGCTTCCAATTTCTTCAAGAACCATTCGGGCGCTCATAATTTCAATTATGTCAGTAAAATCGCGATTTTTTTTCTAGCTATTTTCATTTTGAATGGAGCGGGTCTGTTTATCTGTTGTAGTAATTTTGAGCGTTTTTGAGCGATTTGATTGAGTGTTTGAAATAAATGAATGGAGCACTGAGTAAGCGATTAAGAATAGTTTTGATTGAGATCAATGTAAATTTCACGATGTAACTAACTATGTATGTCATGACTCTTTCCTCAAATATTCTATAGGAATGATTTAGAATGGTTTAGAACGAGGTGAGTTCCAATTCCCAATCGGATCATCACTCGGCCTTTTCCGTAAAATGGAAAGTATACCTCGGACGTTAGTGTAGTAATTTTGGTCATTTATTAGGCAATTCGGCTCCTGGTTGTACTTAATTCATCAACACGCTTGAAGAAGAAAGAAAAAAACAACAACATTTTCTTTATGCTTTCCGATCGTCTGTGGATATCTTTTGGGCATATTATGATTTGATGACAAAACGCAGTAAAACACTGCCTTTTGTTATCAAATTTAGATATGCCCACTTTTATCCTTTGTTGATTTTGCTTTATGAACCGTCATCCTATGTGGAACAGTTGATGCTTGTGACGCCATGCTAACCCACGTGCCAAATGACGCGCATTCATGGCTTTGCCCTATTATTCCCGAGTTCTTTTCCGTAGAATCGCCGAGGGTTCCCGACTGTATTAATTCTGTGGTGTCTCTTACTGTATCATGTCTGCCCCGTGGTGTCCGTGGTCTAGAGTTAGAGCGTCGGCCTCTTGACCCAAAGGTCCTGAGATCGATTCCCGGGAGCGGCTATCGATCTTGGTTCTTTCATTGGCCCACACATTCGGCGCGAGTACTGGTGAATTTTCCAGGAAGCAGAATCGAGAGGGGTTAATCTAAGTTGTAAGAATTTGTTTCCCAATCGATGTAAAACAAATAGGTTTAAAGCAATCTGCCCGTTTCCCCGAAAAAAGTTTATTGAACAACATTCTATAATTGACGTATTCTATTTCCGGTCGGTGCAGAAGACACCTCAATGGAAGCCTTGAAAGTCTGACCGCTAATTAAACTAACGTCAAACACAGGCCGTAGGAGAAACAACCATTTTGGAAACACATTATATGAAGGGCCATTTATGGTAACTTTATTTGTCAGGTTTCGTGTAGGATGATACGAAATTGGCAGAATGTTTTGAGCTGTAGAAAAAGGAAAATTCATTTGAAGACTTTTTCCATTTTTGGAAGAGGATTGCTCTCTTTGTTATCTATCAATTCGCCGTTACGCTACAGTTAGTTACATCGTGAAATTGGCATTCACCTCAATCAAAACCATTCCAAATTGCTCACACAGCGCTCCATTCCCTCATCACAAACACTCACTCAAACTATTAAAAACATTCAAACCCATCAAAAATATAGAACTAACAACGTCATTCAAAATAAATTTTGATGAAGAAAAATCGCGAGTTCACTGAAATAATTCAAAATGTTAGCGTGTCTTAGGTTCTTGAAGAAATAGGAAGCTATGTTTAGAACTTGCATGCATATTTTATTAAAGGGAGGTAATTCTGTATCGCAAATTTTGTTCATCTTGAACAAAATTTGCGATACAGAATTGCCTCCCGCCAAAGACAATCAAAACTAGCTCCACACATCCATTCAGTTTCATTCCTAAATAACTCTATAATCATTCACTTTGTCAATTTCACGATGTTGTTAACTGTATCAAACTTTTATAAGCATGTACAGCTTACTTAGTATATTCCAAAATCGTGTCGTTAGCCATAAGATAAGGATTCCTAATTTGATTTAAATATCACACCATCACACCGTACAACCGGTTGCGGCGATGACGGGTGAGAGTCAACGATGACAGCATCGGATCATTATGCCAAGGAGACGGTAGGTCAAATAAATTTATTCGTGTAAATAAACGATTGAAGCTTTGGTATTCTAAAGCAGATAAATCATCGTGTAGGTGTTCAGCGCTTCTATAGAATAAATCTTTACTCATATCCCTCCCAAATAAGGCCACAATCATTGATTATTTCGGAGGTTTCCCATGAAAAGTTATGAAATTAGACTTTATGCTCTCATATTTCGCCTATCTCTCAATAAATGCTATTTCAACTTGTACACACCTGAAGTCTAATCATCCGCCGATATTTCTTCCAAATTTGAAGCCATAATTCAAAAAAATAAACACACAGCGGGTCCCCAAAGACGACATGTAATAAGAAAAATGTTGCCTCTGTAGACAGTGTGAATTTCACGGGGTTCACATAGATGACAGAACTGAATAATTTGTGATTGCCGATATCGACAGATCCATATTCAGATTATGCATAAAAATGATCATTTTTGGTGTTGTATTTTTCAATAACACATCAAAACAATTTAGATCGACATACATGCTGACATTCATGTCCACTATTTTTCAAATGACGTGTCATATCGAAAAATAATTCAAGGGATATAATGTAGGATTTCAAATACTCACAAACCAAGTAAAACAATTGTGATCAGACTGAATATCTCGTATACGTTTTTTACTTGTAATTCCATTGACTTAGTATACATTCGACGAGTCAAAAAAGCATGTATATTGGAAAACATAGTTGGCCTGTCTTTCATTATCTTTCGTTAACTTTCGATAATATCCACGAGTTCACAAGAATGATTTTTATTTTAGATAAAATAAAATCTTGCTAACATAGCCAGAGATCGAAAAAGGAGGATTATGAAAAATGAAAAATCTATCCGTAACTTTTCTTAAACCTATTTTCATTTTATGTTAAGGCCACTGAGCAATAGGAAATTACTTCATGCAGATATATAAGAAAAGGTGAGAGGGAGATTCGATCTTCGGACCTCTGCACTGCGAATCTCTGACCTTATGGATATAGCTCATTCTATTTTGTCATCACGATTGGTTATATAATGTGACTTGAATGTGATGTTTGCCTATTTTTTATCCATATAAGGAAGTGGGTTTCGAATACTGAAGAAGGTAAACAGAAATATCAAATGAGCCACAGGCCAACAATGTTATATATAAACAAATTTGTTTACAAATATAAACAAAAACGGCGATTAAGATCCTAAATCTATTTCCTTATAATAACGCTTTCTGACGCTAAACAATAAAAATGCATAAAACAAAGAAGAAGAAGAAGATAAAGAAGAAGAAGAAGTAGTGGATTAGATTTCCATTATTAAATCAGTGTATAAAGTCAGTTTCAAATGCATAGGGTGTTTTTTTATTTGAACTTAAAACAAAATGTTGGATTATTTTTGAGAACATGAAAAGGATAGGTTTACAAAATTGAAATATACACTTCATGCGTGAATCACTGACATGCATATCAAATGCTAGAGAAACATGTGTAATTTTTATTGAAGCAACAATCTTAAAAAGGCGCACATGTTCCTCAAAAAAAACTAACCGCTTCTGAAGTTTAGACATTATTTTTATTAAAATTAACCAAAGTTTTATCGGGATGTAAAATACCACATGGAAAAGAAATTTCACATTTTACCAAGGCGTTTTTTCTTGGCGTCAGTATATGGATAAACAATAAGCAAACATTACATTCAAGTAACAATATATACCAAATCGTGATGACAGAATAGAATGAGATATGTGCATAAGGTCAGAGACTCGCAGTGCAAGGTCCGAAGATCGAATCTCCTTCTCACCTTTTTAGCTCACCTGAGCACGAAGTGCTCAAGGTGAGCTATTGTGATGGGCTGTTGTCCGGCGTCCGTCGTCCGTCGTCCATCGTCTGTCGTCCGTCGTCAAACTTTACCTTGTGTGCACTCTAGAGGCCACATTCTTGGCCCAAATGTCTTGAAACTTAGTCAGAATATTTGTCTTCATCAAATCTCGGTCAAGTTCGAAATTGGGTCAAGCGTGGTCAAAAATGGGGTCAGGGAGTCAAATTTTAGAAAAACCTTGTGTGCACTCTAGAGGCCACATTCTTGGCCCAGATGTCTTGAAACTTGAACAGAATGTTTGTCACCATTAAATCTCGGTCAAGTTCGAAATTGGGTCAAGTTGGGTCGAAAATGGGGTCAAGGGGTCAAATTTTAGAAAAACCTTGTGTGCACACTTTGGCCCAAATGTCTTGAAACTTGGTCAGAATGTTTGCCAACATTAAATCTCGGTCAAGTTCGAAATTTTAGAAAAACCTTGTGTGCACTCTAGAGGCCACATCCTTGGCCCAAATGTCTTGAAACTTGGTCAGAATGTTTGCCACCATTAAATCTCGGTCAACTTTGGGTCAAGCGGGGTAAAAAATGGGGTCAAGGGGTCAAATTTTAGAAAGACCTTGTGTGCATTCTTGAGACCACATTTTTGGCCCAAATGTCTTGAAACTTGGTCAGACTGTTTGTCTCTATCAAATCTCGGTCAAGTTGGAAATTGGTCAAGTTTGGTCAAAAATGGGGTCAAGGGGTCAAATTTTAGAAAAACCTTCTGTGCACTCTTGAGGCCACATTTTTGGCCCAAATGTCTTGAAACTTGGTCAAGATGTTTGTCTCTATTAAATAACGGTCAAGTTCGAAATTGGGTCAAGTGGGGTCAAAGTGGTGTCAAGTGGTCAAATTTTAGAAAAACCTTGTGTGCACTCTCGGAGCCGCATTTTTGGCCCAAATGTATTAAAACTTGTTCAGAATGTTTGTATTCATCAAATCTTGGTCAAGATTGAAATTTGGTCAAGTGGGGTTAAAAATGGGGTCGAGGGGTCAAATTTTAGAAAAACCTTGTGTGCACTCTAGAGGCCACATTCTTGGCCTAATTGTCTTGAAACTTGGTCAGAATGTTTGTCTTCATCAAATCTCGGTTAAGTTCGAAATTAGGTCAAGTTTGGTCAAAAATGGGGTCAAGGGGTCAAATTCTAGAAAAACCTTGTGTGCACTCTAGAGGCCACATTTTTGGCCCAAATGTCTTGAAACTTGGTCAGAATGTGCGTCTCCATCAAATTTCAGTCAAGTTCAAAATTGGGTCAAGTGGGGTCAAAAATGGGGTAAAGGGGTCAAATTTTAGAAAAACCTTGTGTACACTCTTGAGGCCACATTTTTGGCCCAAATGTCTTGAAACTTGATCAGAATATTTGTCTCCATGAAATCTCAGGCAAGTTCAAAATTCGGTCAAGTGCGGTCAAAAATTGAGTCAAGGGGTCAAATTTAATAAAAAAAAAACTTGTGTGCACTTTAGAGGCCACATTTTTGGCCCAAATGTCTTGAAACTTGGTCAGAATGTATGTCTCTATCAAATCTCGGTCAAGATCAAAATTGGGTCAAGTCTGATCAAAATGTGGTAAATGGGTCAAATTCTAGAAAAAACTTGTGTGCACTCTAGGAACAGTTTATTTGACGCAAATGTATGTCATCTTGATATCTTTGACTTTTGTTAAGCCAGTAATGAATTTCAAATAAGTAGTATTGGCACTTTGCTACCTTTGTAACCTATATGCCTCAGGTGAGCCCTTAAGGGCCAATGGTCCTCTTGTCTTATATATCTTCATGATGTAATTTCCTATTGCTCAGTGAACTATACATAAAATGAAATAAGCTTTTAGAAATGTAACGGATAGATTTTTCATTTTTTCATAATCCCCCTTTTCGATCCCTGGCTATGTTAGCAAGATTTAATTCAATCTAAAATAAAAAACATTCTTGTGAACTCGTGGATATTATCGAAAGTTAACGAAAGATAATGAAAGACAGACCAACTGTGTTTTCCAATATAAATGCTTTTTTGACTCGTCGAATGTATACTAAGTCACTTGAATTACAAGTAAACTAGAAAGCCATGAATGGCTTGAGTCGCTCCACAGGCATGAAATTCTTGTAAAAACAAATAAATGTTTTGACTACATTTTTAGATATTTTGGGTTTACTGATGTTGAAAATGATTTTCAAAGTTTCAACTATATAACAAATAGAGAAATGACCTCCACTCTTAAAAGACATATTATTTTTCATCAAATCAAAATAATTTTTGGCTGCATGATAATGAGTCACCCAAAGATCATACCATAAATGTTTGATTGATATCCATCAATTGCATTCTGAGAAAATGATTTTCATAGTTTCCACTATTTAACATATTGAGAAATGACCTCCGCCCATAAAATACATATTTTTCATCCAATCAAAATAATTTTTGCAGATCGATAAAAGGTCACTCAAGGATTATTCCAGTGAAATTTGGTTGATATCCATCAGTTACATTCTGAGAAAATGATTTTCTAAGTTTCCACTATATAACATATAGAGAATTGACCTCTGCCCATAAAATGCATATTTTCCATCCGATCACAATGGTTTTTTGTAGACTGATAAAGGGTCACCCAAGGATCATTCATGTAAAATCTAATTGGTATCCATAGATTAGAATCTGAGAAAACTCACTTTTTACCATATTTGGAAATTAGCCACGCCCATTAAATCTATGGGTTTTTTTGGATCAAAAGGGCTAGTTTCACGAAAGGCTGTTTTTGGCCCTGTGTTATTTTTTGTAAAAATTTTATAAAATGGTAGTTTTTCATCTAGATGTAACAAAATAATCTTTAAAAGTCATGTTTCTTTTTTCTATGTTACCATGGCAACAACTAACAAGCACCTTGTAAATTCATCATTTTTTGGCATTGAATCATTCAAAATAAGTTTATTATGCTTCTTTTATCTTTGAAAGGCAAATAATATGTGTAGACAATTTACTTTTGAACGGAATTCCATATTCGAACTATGTTGCCATGGTAACGAAAAAGATTCTTTTTTCAGAATGCATTTTTAATTGTTAAAAAATACGCATGAACAAACACAAAAAAAACATGTTTTTATTGTTTTAAACATGTTGTGATAACTGGTTGTATTAAACGCATTTTCTTATAAAGCATGTACTATGCCTCCTAGCTTTAGATGTGTGTGCTACGATCTTAAGCAAAGGGCATATATTTGAAATATTCGAATTATTGATAACATGCATTGAGTATATTTTTCTTGATTCCCTGTAACTAATCTGACAATATTTGTACTTATGTTCTCTGATGTAGATTTAGTGTAACACAAAATGAGAGACCATTGAAAAACTGTTAAAATTGCCTTGAAAAGAGTTCCTTTGTGAATTGGTTACCATGGCAACAGGCCAAAAAGCTGAACAATTGCTAAATTAAGCCCTTCTATGAAATATGATTTGGTCATAAGTATTATATAAATGGATTATTTTCTATGCATCCTGTAAGTAAATACCCAAAATTTTAACTAATCCAACCCGTGGTGTAATTTTTAAAAAGACTGGTTACATGTACCTTGACAACTAAAATAGATGGTTTTTTATGAATGATTTTAAGCGCTTTGGCTATTTTACGCATTTTCTTTCCTCGTTATTATATATGATACGAGGATGGAATCTTTTTTTTGGTAAAATTAGTAAATAATCAACATCAACTCCTCATTGCCTTTTGTATAAGTAACCTGGGCAACAGTAACTACATTCTATCTATATTTATACCCATAAATATTGCAAATATGCAATTTCTAGGTTATTTCGGTGTTGATATTTTTTCTTGCATAATGATGTACATATGATAATAACTGGAATATACATGAAATAAAAGTGTTTTTTTTTTTTTCAAACAAGAGGATCAGAATGGCTGTAAACCGTTCACCTGAATTTTATTGGTCAAGTGAATCTCATCCAAGTAACTTTTTGGCACAGTTTCATTCACAATTTCCTTATTGTTGAGGAGGAGATGTTATTCCAAGACTTAAGTGATAATAGACCCAGCCATACAATTCATTTCTGAGGAGACTCAAAATAACCACCACCACCCCACCTCCCCCCTGCCATGCCTATAGTTATGGGCCATGCAAAATTTTGCAAACAATTACTGAAAAGTATCACCCAAGGAACATTCTGATAAGTTTCATTGAAATCGGCCTAGTGGTTCAGGATATGTTGTTCAAAGATTTCGGGCTCAAAATAAGCCCCGCTCTGCCACACCCATATTTATAGGCCAATTAAAATTTCGCGAACAATTTTTGAAAAGGGTATCCAAAGGAATATTCAAGTAAAGTTTAATCGAAATCGGCCTAGTGGTTCAGGAGGAGATGTGCAAAAATGTCCGGCTCAAAATAAGGCCCACCCTACCACGCCCATATTTATGGGCCAATCAAAGTATCGCATTTTTTTTAAAAAAAGGTCGACCAAGGAATATTAGGGTAAAGTTTAATCTAAACCGACCCAGCGGTTCAGGTCGAGGTGTCTTTCAAAGATTTCGGGCTCAAAATAAGCCCTGCCCTGCCACGCCCATATAAATGGGCCAATCAAAACTTTGCTGACAATATTAAATAAGGGTTTCCCAAGCAACTTCCTGGTAAAGTTTCATTGAAATCGGCCCAATGGTTCACGCCTATAATAATGGGCCAATCAGATTTTCTGGAACAATTTTTAAAGAGAGTCACACAGGGAATATCATGGCAAAATTCATTGAAATAGGCCCAGCGGTTAAGGAGTAGAAGACGTTTAAAGAATGTTGACGACACACGACAGAGTCATAGTGATCCTAAAAGCTTACCTAGACCTTTTTTAGCACAATTTTTGATTTTTTTCAAATATGAATGGTTTTGGTGACTCAAATTAGCAATTTTAATGTTTTAATTTTTGGAATTAGCATATATGAACAAATTCCGAACAGTCAGTGCAATGTCAACGCCGTCTGCGATAATGACGTCAAATACAGAAAGGGGCGTCATTTCCACATCATGTCTAATAATAAATTTGCGTTTGACACGTTTCAATAGGAATTATTGGAGATAATGTGAGTTTGAAGGAAAAGTGGAAGTCCTGCTTTATCACATATTAATTAGTAGGCAAAATAATTCAATTATATTGTTATGTATGGTGTCACAGACATCTCAATTATTTTCAACAACACTTGTTTCAAAAATTGTTGAAATATTTCAGGATTGTACTTTCATTTTCGTTATTTTGAATCATGATCACATATCTGCCACACTTTTACAAGCTAAAAATTAGATTTCTCTTTAGTTTATTTATATAATTCCAAAATTTAAAGGTGTCGCATGAGTGTGAACATAGTTTTTGGTGAACTTTTTAACGAAAAATATGTGGTAAAGGGCTATTTTTGTGAAAATAGGGGTTATTTTTGGCTGTTTTTTGGCATGACAAAAAGGTATTGCGAATGTTTTTTTTCATATTGTGGAACTGAAGGAAGGACGTTTAATACAAACACAATGTTTAAATTATGTTTTTCAAAGATTAATAAAATGAGAAATTACAGGGCCAAAAATGGATATTAGTGAATTCTGCCCTTTCTTGAACAACTCTGAAAGAGGGTCATCCAAGGATCATTCCTGTGAAGTTTGGTTGAAATTCATCCAGTAGTTTCTGAGAAGAAGTTGTTTAAAGAAAAGTTTACGACCGGACGCACGCACGCACGCACGCACGCGCGGACGGACGCACGACGGACACAACGCCATGAAAATAGCCCCAGTGGCTTTCAGCCAGTGGAGCTAAAAACGTATACGAGATATTCAGTCTGATCACAACTTTTTTTTTCTTGGTTTGTGAGTATTTGAAATCCTCCATTAAATCCCTTGAATTATTTTTCGATATGACACGTCATTTGCAAAATAGTGGACATGTCAGCATGTATGTCGATTTTAATTGTTTTGGTGTCTTATTGAAAAATACAACACCAAAAATGATCATTTTTATGCATAATCTGAATATGGGTCTGTCGACTTCGGCAATCGCAAATTATTCAGTTCTGTCATCTATGTGAACCCCGTGAAATTCACGCTGTCTACAGAGGCAACATTTTTCTTACTACATGTCGTCTTTGGGGACCCGCTGTGTGTTTATTTTTTTGAATTATGACTTCAAATTTGGAAGAAATATCGGCGGATGATTAGACTTCAGGTGTGTACAAGTTGAAATAGCATTTATTGAGAGATAGGCGAAATATGAGAGCATAAAGTCTAATTTCGTAACTTTTCATGGGAAACCTCCGAAATAATCAATGATTGTGGCCTTATTTGGGAGGGATATGAGAAAAGATTTATTCTATAGAAGCGGTGAACACTTATACGATCATTTATCTGCTTTAGAGTGCCAAAGCTTCAATCGTTTATTTACACGAATAAATTTATTTGACCTACCGTCTCATCGGCATAATGTTCCGATGCTGTCATCGTTGACTCTCACCCGTCATCGCCGCAACCGGTTGTACGGTGTGACCATGGACTTATATTTAAAAGGAATATTAACATATTTCTTGTCAGTTTTGAATGGCTTACAGCGACTATAGGCAAACTTTATCGACATGTGCTAGTCTGGCTAACGACAGAGACTACACAGACTCGGGATTTTGCGCGATTGAAGCGATCCCGGACTAGAGCGTCTGTCACTTCCGGGTTTTGGTACTGTACTTGTGATGCGCTACCAAAAAGTCATTTTGATCGCTTTTTGTTACTCAGGCACACTCATTCCTATCATCCATTGGCACGAAATTCACATTGAACATCTTTCTATGAACCAAATCTACATTCTTTTCCATAAAAACATCCGTCTGATTTCGTAGATGCTTCCAAATCAATACCAGCTAATAAAAACAAGGAATTGTTTGTTCGTTTTGAATGAAATATGTTAACTACAATATTGTGAATGACTAATGGAAAATTTCCGAATGATTGCGGAGCGTTTCTGAATGGTTTGAGTGTTTGAAATGAATGAATGGAGCATTGAGTGAGCGATTTAGAATGGTTTAGAATGGGCTGAGTGTTGACTTCATGATGCGTTTAACTGTACGTTTAAGCATGGCACAATTTACTCAATGTAGCGTTGAACTGTTTTTCCAATTCGTAAAAATGATTGGGTAACTGCTACGTTTTATGGAAATATACTTTGTACCGTCAAATCATGAACTGTATATTCTTTAAGTCTTTTTATTCTTTTTTTTAGTGTTCAGAATAAACGTCGTTTCTAAATTTTACCCACAAGAATGAAAAGCAAATTTCGATTCTAGTCCATAATTTCCGAACAAAACCAATGAGTTTAAATAAGTACAGGTGCCGACACAGTATGCAGGCAGTTAAGAGTATACAATTTATCTTTGAGATATACCTAAAGTTAACCCTTCCGTTGCTGTTCAATACATATTTCTGCTGAACGTAAAGCTTTAGCAGACGGTATAGACTAAGATCAGACTGCACAGAAGTGCAGTCTGATTGTAGCCTACATCGTCTGCTTTATGCTTAATTCTTGTCGGAAAATCTTGAACAAGTCTTGCTGAAATAAAAACACGAATGAAGTAAAAATGTAATTCGATTGAAATGAAATTTACATGTACATTTAGCAGGCTGAGGGCTCCGATTTTTGAAATTATGTTTTAGAGGTACAAAAAGTTATTGCATGTGCGTGTAACTTAGAGCATTTAGTCAGAAAGGAGTTAACGATGCATTAAAATATATGTTGTGAGTTACCGAAAATTATTGTTTGCACGTGTGTGCTTTTCACTTAATGCAGTTCGTACAGATTTACAAAAAAAATCTATAAGACTTGATATTTTCGAGATATCAAAAGTTTCTGTCTGTTTACATTATACGGCATGTAAAGATAAATAAACAAGTCTATTTTTGTCCATACAGGTATAGACAAAATAGACAAAATTGACTTTTGATCACTCACTTAAACTTGTGAATCTATATTCAGTTAAGCATAAACGATGTTTTTGCAACCGGCATTAGGCGCGTATAGGACTTCATGAAATAAATATTTGGAAATGTGATATTCCATTTATTTTCAATTACATTTGATTAGTTGTCCACAACAAGACGAGGTGAGAAATAATCCGGCGTTAGGATCATGTGATATGTGTTATCAAAAACCCGGAATGAAATTGTCTTGGGTTCATTTTGCGGTTTTGTTTTATCTATGTGGAATTTTATTTAATAAACTGTTGTTATGCAAAATACAACAAATTTGATCAATTTCGAATTTTTTTACCATTTCGGAGTGTTTTTGAGTGATTTGAGTGAGTGTTTCGAATGAATTAATAGAGCGCAGAGGGGAATATTTAGAATGGTTTTGATCGAGGTTAATGTCAATTTCATGATGTTTTAGAACGAGCAGGAAAATAGAGGATATTGAATGAGTGGTCATTGAATACCGAATTTATTATACGAGTCATCTATTACCAGATGAAAACGAGGCTGTGCCGAGTTTTTATCTGTTTTAGATGACGAGTTAAATAAATTCGGTATAAATATATTCGGTATTTTATGAGCAAAAATTTGATATTCTATTTATAGTATGACCCGGATTTTTTTCGAAAAGTTGTCAAAATACTTGATATTCAACATTTTGATTTTCCGCGAAACTTATAACGCTGTTTAAAACTGACGTAACATTTTATAGATTATAACGTCATTTTCGCAGTAACAAAATAGCGTTGCCACTCGTTCTGAGCTCATTTGCATAGTTATTCCACTAATGTAATAACACCCGTGTAATAACAAAAATATTCAACGGGGTTATTTCACTCCCGCGCCGTAGGTCATATTATAAAATCATTTTCACAATCGGGGATACTTCTAAGTGTCTGATTAAAAAACGAAAGCAAAAAATCCGGGAATAAATACGAATATACGTTCCTGTTTATAAGAACTAAAACCCAGCCTTTGTTAGATAAACTTTTATAAAACATGCATTCACGTGCTCTTCATTTATTTATCTTACACCCTTATCTAATGAACATTTTTATCAATCATTCTACTTTAACAGTCTGCTATGGAATTTTGATAAACAAGTTGAAACAAAAATTATTTGCAGTAACCTCTTCATCATAGGCGAATATCATCGAACACTGAGTGCTATCGAAATACTCTAATGAAAAACCTCTATTTTTAGATATCCAGCGTTAATGGTAAATAATTAAGAAAATATATATGAAAACGGACCAAAAACGTAAAGAATTCAATTTGGAGAAACTTAGATGATAGTTTAAACCTAGGAATGTAACTAATAACTAAAAACAATTTTAAAGTTAAGACATGCTTTAAAATCTTTTGCTTGTCGTTGCTGCTCAAATACTGCTCGTGTATCAGACGAATATGAAAAGATTCATTATATCAGAAATTTTTACAGGCGAAGAAAACAAATTATCGTAGAATTTGGTGTTTATCACTGAATATTGGAACAATACAATAATAAATGAAAGGATAATTCAACAGTATGCACTGGGATTTACGTACATAAGTATGCCGGTTAAATCGCGTTTCAGGACGTTCAGTCTTTTGATAACTTTTCAGGAACGTCCTATACGATTCATCTAATCAAACAGATTCACCCTCTGCGGTTTATATAAACAGTAGATAAAGATATAAGACAAAAACGTCTCTGTATATTCGACATGGTGCGTATGCATTTGAATTAATTCATCTGTAAACATTAACCTGTCTGAGAAATCACGAACGTTAATTGCATTCAATTTATACCTTTCAACAGCGGCATATAAACGTTGCATTATATTCGGAAAGTCAGTTTCAGCCCCTCTATCAAATATAGTTGATAATTGTATACGAGTGAAAATAGCAATCTTTATTTCGGTGTAATCATCAACATCAACAACAGCAATAATTACAAAACAAGAAAACTTATAAATTTCATACGTAGCTATTCAACTGTCAAATAAAAGAAATGAATTGTCTCATCGAGGTTTAAAATTCTAAGTTTCTAGTCCAATTTGGGTGATTCTCATCCCATTTTGGTTTACCACAAATTCAAAAAAGAATGCTGGCCGAACTCATGGTCCTTTTATTTCGTTGTCATACATTTTTTTTATTATTATACAAGCATGTTAGGACATTTCCAACAATTTGAAATGTGTGTCATGGACAAACATTGGACACTCTAGGTTAAGCTATATGTATTTCAAATAAACAATCGCCTTATTGTCTAAAGATACAATGTACTCTGAGACCTTCTCCATCTACAAAGTGTGTTGTAAAGACTCTAGTCAGACTGTGCGGATGCACAGGCTGGTCAGAATCTTTGCTTGGCACACAATTGGAATTGTTGGAAATGTCACACAGATGCTCACATTATTTTTATCCGAACTGTAACTACGATCAATTAATAAAAAAAAAATATATGATTTTTTTTTCTACAGCAAATCATTTGCGTGTCGCCGTAGGGGAGTATCTTGGAAACACGGACGTTTCCTCCCTAAATAGCCTATGAAGACTGAAAGGGCCAGACCAGGGTCGCTTTTGATAGTTTTTTCATGCCGCGGCAATAGCGCAGTTGGTAGCGCGCCAGACTTCTAATCCAGGGGTCTAAATTCGCACGGGTTCGATCCCCGGCCGCGGCACTTATCCTTTCCGACATTTGTCTTCCACCAATGGGTAGATAATCGTAAACCTATGTGGAATAGCAACTGGAGGCTAGGAAAGGGATGTGGTGGTAGTACTGGTGTGAGAAATACCAGGAATCCATCGTTAGGTGCTCCAGTCGTCGCGATATAACTGAAAGATCGTTGAAAGCGACGTTAAATCCCAATTCAAATCAAATTGATAGTTTTTCATGACGCACAAAAACCCCTACATCTATGTGACCGGTGAAAAATCCATTTGTCTTCCGCAAAAATGACAATATATTACAGAAAATTTAGTTTAGTTCGGCTTTCATTAGGACAGAGTCCATACAACATAAATTACATTCACAATTTTGAATGTACAAATTCTGGATTAAATATAATGTACTTTCTTGTACATTTTTATACTCAAGTTTAACGTCGTAATGAAAAAGACTCTGACTTCCTGAAATTGATAAAAGCATTATGCACGTACAGATAACACCGTGTAATTGACATGATGAAGGAAATGAACATTGAATGAAATTGAATGAATGTGAGAAGCAAGTTTTGAATGAAATTAAAGGGATATCGAACAATATCGCTATTTTCATTCACTCTGTACAAAATTAGCAATATTTAAATACCCCCCCCCCCCCCTTTCATAAAATGTACCTTCTTTTTAGTGAGTGTGACTTCATTGACCAGTCAGACGTTTGAAAAACCACTCCAGTCCATACAATCTTGTTTTTATTTTATCGTTATGAATGAAATGTTGATCTTTTTGATTGGTTTCGGGGTGTTTTTGAAAGATTTTGAGTAGTTTATGAGTTATTGGAGTGAGTGCTTTGAATGATTTGAATGGATATTATTAGTTGTAAACACATCCTTTGTGAACAGTATCTTATATTATCTAAACTTTGAAAATTTGTTAAGACGGTTACTTATCTATCTTTTCAGATATATGATATTGCATATTGTGTTCTTGAATCTTTGACCCCAGAAACTCTTTAAGCAAGGTATGTATCGTTTGATGTTTTCATATGAATGATATACGACATTTAATCTACCTAGCCTTTCAAGTGTAATCTGGGTCTCTTACGCTTACATTGAAAAGTTTTAAGTCGAACAAAATTGCACTATGCGTCAAGCAAAGAATGTGCTTATTCAAGAGAGCGAACACTTTCTCAATGCCAATGTAAAAACTGTTGTCAATAGAAACGTCTTTAAATATACTCCGGTCAGATTTTATTTGACTTTAAGTGAGAACAATAACACCAAAAACAACAAAAACAACTGAAAAAATATTTTGTCAATATAGGCAAAAGATGTTATGTAAAGTGTTTCAGAAAAAAATAGGTTTTAGAATAAGACACCTTCAGTTAGCCAATCTTCATGGATAAACAATTTAAGCTGAAAACATTTTTGTGCACGTTTCCTTTTGAAGTAGAACCAATCGAAAGACTGTCGAAATATATATACAAAAATGTTTACTAGAGAACGGCTGACAGGAATAATGCCACAGACTAAATTGCATCTTTCCTGTTAATAAAACTCATATAAGATTAGAGTCAATATCTTTATATAACTGTCAAGGCGAAAACAAGATTTATCAGGATCCAAATTGGACACGAGGAGAATCTTCACAAAATACCAGAGACCTTGGATATTCCGTGTAATGTAATTAAATTCCCTTGGTCGGAAATGTGCTAGAAGGTTCGCTTACTCCGTAGGAATGTCGTAGTGTCACAGTTTCGAAGAGACAAATATTTTGCAATTGACGGCGTTCACAATGCAATAAGTTCAATCGTAGCAGGAACACCATGCAATTTAGCATTATATTTTCGGGATTTCGGGATATTAAATCATACTGAGGGTCTCTAATCGATCTTAATTACATGTACAGTTAATTACATCGTGAAATTGACATTTAACTCGATCAAAACCATTCTTAATCGCTCACTCAGCGCTCCATACATTCATTCCAGACACTCACTCAAACCATTCAAAAACGCTCGAAACTCACTAAAAATACATAATAACAACTTCGTTCAAAATGAAATAAGCGGGAAAAAAATCGGGCTTTCACTTATTTAATTGAAATTGTAAGCGTCTGATAGGTTCTTAAAGAAATAAGGAGCTTTCTATAGAACATGTATGCATATTTTATTCAAGGGAGGTAATCAATATTGCTAATTTTGTTCATCCTGAACAAAATTTGCAATACTGGATTACCTCCCAATAAATTCACTCAAAAGTCGCTCCCCACATTCATTCAATTTCATTCCTAAATCATTCCAAAATCATTCACCTTGTCAATTTCACGATGTTGCTAACTGTAAGTAAGGGAACTTTGATAAATTGATTTAAAATGATGTTACTAAATTATATGAGAAGGATTTGTACTACTAGCAAATATCTGTACTGTTTGTAGAGTCCCGATATCTCCTTTTATAGATTTTATCGCCTAAGAATCTTTGACATCCATATGAATAGTTGTCAAAGCCAAAGTAAAATTAAATTGAAACTTATACCTCTTTTCAAATATTGAACTTCGGAAAATGGAATTAAACTTTCGACCCCAGGAACTATCGCAGGCCTGCATTTACTGAAATCTTGATATCAACCAAATTCAAATTTTTAACTGAATATGTCATGTGAATTTCCAAGATTAAAGCTTTAAGTCGTAAACAATTAAACAATAGTTTAAAACGGAGAAAAAGATTGCAGTCACTCCTCTTTAATTTTTTTCTCGATACGTATGTTTGAAAAGAATTCTCTTTTTTTTTCAAACAAATAAGTGTGCGCGTACAGTTAACAACATTGTGAAATTGACAAAGAGAGTAATTTGGGAATAATTTTGGAATGCAATTGAGTGGGTGTGAGGAGTGAGTTTTGAGTGAATTTAAAGGGAGGTAATCCAATATCGCAAAATTTGTTCAGGATGAACAAAATTGGCGATATTTATTACCTCCCTTGAATAAAATATGCGTTTAATTTCTATAACTAGCTTCCTATTTCCTATAGGACGCTAGGAATTTGAACTATGTCAGTGAAATCGCATTTTTGTCTAGCATTATTTATTTTGAATGACGTTGTTGATTCTATCCTGTTCAGCGGGTTTGGAGCGTTTTGAATGGTTTGAGAGAGTATTTGAAATAAATAAACGGAACGCTGATCGACCGATTTAGAATGGTTTTGATCGAGATGAATGTCAATTTCACGATGTTGTTAACTGTACCAGATAAAACCGTAGAAAGGTTAATAATAAAGACTGCAGTATATAAATAGCAATAATTATCCTTAAAGTAGCAATATCACAATACAATATATTTTTATTTTGATAGCTTGAGATAAAAGATTTTGTTAAAGCAAAGATTTATAAGTGTAAAAAAGATCAAACCCATGAACGATCATTAACACGACGGTAAAATAATAGATAGGAATAGTGTTATAGACTAAATTACATTATTTCCTTTTGATTAAACCCTATCTTTCAAGGCGGATATAAATTTATATGGACATTATTAGACAGCTCGAAAATCTAAACAAAATGCCAGATTCCCTGCAGTGTAATCAATTTCCCAAATGAGGGAGAAAATACCAAAGATCGAATGTTCTCGGTCAGAAATTGAGGTGTCATAGTTTGGAAGAGTCAAATAAGACTCAGGGGAGAATCGCGCAAAATTCAAAGGTTATAAAACATATAATGCGTATCTAAGCCTTAGATACGCATTATATGTTTTATAACCTTTGGATTTTGTGCAAGGGCACATAACTGATTCTTTGCAATAAAGTTCCCATATCATATAATGTTTTAGCAAAGATTTGATACCATTAAACAGTCATTTTTTGTTTACACTCTATGTGACTGTTTGTTTTGCTTTTGACAGAAACTGTAAATTGATTCGGTATAAAGCTTATTAACCTTGATATCGTTTATATGTGAACCGTCACGCGAAAAAGGACCATCTGGGAACTTGATGAAACAACTATTTGAAAAAGAGATTGTGTCCAGCAAATATCAACCAGAGGTCGCATACAAAAGATTCTTTCGTTGGAAGGTATATTGATCATTCTAGATTCAGGAAATAAGCACATTACGAAAAGTTTCTACCCTAGTTAGTCTGCTCAATCCGCGCAGTCTGACTAGGATCGTCACTTTACGCACTACCAAAATGGCTCCTTTTCGCGTGACGGGTCACATTAATGAATAGTTGTCCTTGAATTATACCTTTTTTAACCAAGAGGTTACGAGACGGATTATCAGTGACCGAAATTTTGAATTTATCGGTTCCACTAAATATTGCAATAAATAAATAACTAACATAAAATTTAAAAAATCATCAACTAGAAACATTCTTTTGCATCTCTTTGGACGCATTTGTGTTTAACATTCTTAATAAGGTAACAAAAACCTAGGACCATTTAGCAGAAGAAAAAAACCCAAATTAGTGTCCCAACTTGAGAGATAAGCCCTGCGTTGTGGGCTCCCAGGTTTTACATAAAAATAAAGAAGAAAGCACCACCAATGTTCTCATTCTAGACTTAAAGGAATACATATGTCAAAGTTTGGCTATAGCAGTGGTTTTAAAGCCGCCCGACACAAAAGCTTGTGTAAATTGCTCTCAGATAAAATATAGGTCTGTGCTGTTGGGGTTCAGTTTTCTATAGACAGTTATCAAGAATGAACGATTTTAAAAAATCGCTTAAATGATAAGGTCTTGGTCTATATTTTTTTTCTTTTTTTCTTTTTCTATTCATATCGTTATAATTTATAGCCCTATGATGTTTGATCTCAAAAACATATCCTTAAAAATGAAGAAAAACTTTAAAACCTGTAGCTAGTTAAATCTGGTCAGCCATATACAATGTAGGAACATCATGGTCCGCCTTTTTGTAATTGAAAAGGAAATATGCATTAATACATGTTTATCTTATGACTATACAAATATCCGTGTGATAACATCCCGTATGATATTTTTTATGATATAACATAGGTATTTTTAGAACAAAGATATAATGCGGTTATTTCTAGAAACTTGTATTTTAGTTAGAAACACTGACAAAAACAAGACAAATATAGGTTATAAGATAAATATAATACATACTTAGTGTATTGTATGAAAAAAATATCGAACTCTGTTGTGAGAATTGATAATTGTCTCGGCAGAGCCTCGACAATTTTCAATTCTCCCAACCTCGTTAGATATTTTTTTTCATATATTACACTAAGTATGTTTTATATATCTAAAATTACTAAAAAAGTGTGGCATCCACAGAAGATCATGTTCTTGTCGACAATTAAACAGACCGAAATAATGCCACAGACCAAATTACATCTTTCCTGTTAATAAAACTGCTATAAGATTACAGTCAATATCTTTATATTACTGTCAAGACCAAAACAAGACATTATTGGACACGGTAAGAATCTTCATTCAATACCAGAGGCCTTTGGTATTCCGTGAAATGTAATTAACCCTTTCCTGTTTTACAAAATTTTGGACCTGTCCAAATTCAAAGGTTTTGCAGACGAAAATTTAAAGTGGTTTAATTTGATAGATAACTATTCTGTGGTGTAGAAAATAGTGTGGAAAAGGAAGAAAATGCTTTTCAGAAGCAATTTCTTCTTTTTTTTCACAATATTTTCTCAATCATAAAACCACCCACACGTAAAAAGCAGGGATTAAACAGCAAAGGGTTAAATTCCATTGGCCAAATAAACATGAGAGAGCCGAATTTCTGTTTGCGAAATACGTAGCAGTAAAAATAAACCAATCCTAATGAGTGTTTATATGGATAGTCCTGATTCTTGGCAATTAAGATCGGATACCATAAAGCGTTATCGCGAAGAATTGATACTATAAGACAATCATTTTTGTTTACAACTTGGTGACTGTTTGTTCTGTTTGACAGAAGCTGTAATTTGACTTGATGCAAACCTAATTAAAATTGATATCGATTAAATGGTCCCAGGTCGTGGATATATACTGTATCGAATATGGGTGTAATGATACGGGTCGTAGGTAATTTATATTTAGCATTTTAAGCTCATTTAAAAACAAAGTTCCCAATGAAAGCTTTTGTGATCACTCACCGCCCGTCGTCCGTCCATCGTCTGTCCGTCAGTCAGTCACCAATTTCTTTAAATATTCTCCTAATACAATTGGCCAATCAATCAGAAATTGGAAGGGATTGTTCCTTGGGTAAAGCTCTACCAAAGTTGTTAAAAATTAAATTCCATCAAAATCTCTGGCTGCCGTATTAACGGTAACGCCGAAAATTGATGAAAATCTTAGAAAAAATTCTTCTTCCCTTAAACCACTGGGCCAATCATGCTGAAACTTGGTAGAGATGTTTTCTTTTAAAGAACCCAATGTATTGAAATGTAACCTGGCCTGAATACGTCACGGATAAGCCACGCCCTATCAGTGGAATTGTAACGAAGAATAAGTGATATTATGCCTTCACTTTGGTGATGATTCGCTAACAGATAAGATAGACCTACACACTCTGTCATAAGCTTGAAAGAGCCAGTGGAGCTATACTGGTCCTTTGAACATTTTCTTTAATGCTTTTTTGGTGGTTTATCGAGAAATAACGGTAGATGATCACCTGATAATCTCACCGCAAAAGCAGTGAAATTATTGAACTGGTACTCCGATGTCTGTGAGAGACAACGGGTAGTGTATAAATTAGACGGCAATCTGATTGGCTGTGTACTTTTCACGACAAGTAAGTTATTACAAACCGTAAGAAATTTCCCATCATGCATGTCGATATCCGTTGAAATTTGGCGGCATTGTTTAAAATGGAAGTACTGAAATTCTGTTGCTTATATAAATATGCTTTTCACGAGATTAACATACGAAAGAAGAACAAAAAAATCAACTCTTTATTTTCTGTTTTTTGCCGCATTCATCGTGTTTTTCGATCAACTGCATGTCGCAAATCCGCTACCAAACGCTTAACGATTTTCTAGCTTCCGTTTAACGTTGATCAAATGACGTCACTACCGGGTCACATGACCTAACGAAAATTTGTAAAATACCTGTGTCAAGTATCGATAGATCTAGGGGCAATAACCCAGTCAATGAATTATCAAAAAACTTATACCCTGCTTTTGTGCATTTCACCCTATCTGACGTCATCCATGCGGGGCGAAATAAGTGACGTCACAATGAACGTTGCATAGCAATCACTTGTTAAATGAAGCGCTTTACGAAAATATGTCCTAGAAATTTCACATTTTGTCTCATTCTTCCAATAAAGAATTAGAATAGTCGTTTGTTTTACGAGTAAGATCGATTAATATCTCATTTCGTGAACAAAAAAGCTATATTTTCACGAGTGTCTCTGCCACTCGTTAAAATATAGCTTTTAATGTTCACTCAATGAAATATAAATCGATCTTACACTGAAACAAACAATTATCCTCTATATGTTACCTTTTGCCGGCTAATTTGATTATTCAAATTTTCTGTAAATGGCAAAATTTTCTTCATTACCCTCAACGTTGTACTGTCCCTATATTCAAAAATTATCTCAGATTTTTTTTATGTGATTAAACATTTTATTTCTTTTCGGTGTCTGGTCGGTCTGCTGTTTATTAAGACTGTGATCTATTCTAAAGGAGATCTTGGAATTTGTTTTATGTTCTTAAATAGTATTTGATAGGAAAAAGAATGTATAATTCACTATATTAGGTGTTGAGATTCATTTCTAAAGAATGGTGGAAACTTGCATTGAATTAACTCTTGTTTGATTTTAAGCTTAGCTATTTCGGGGATGATAATAAACCTTTCTTATAGTATGATCTACGACGCCAGACTGAAAAAAATAAACAAAAACGTTATATATTTTTTTATATTGAACGAGTGTTATAACACTAGTGAAATTATTGTGCAAATGAGCTAAGGACGTATGGCAACGTTACATTTTCGTTGTGAAATTGACGTCATTATGCATTTGCTGACGTCATTTTACATTTGGCTTAATATTTTTCGCAGAAAAACAGATAAGCCCTGTTTATCTGTTTAAAGATGACACGTTAAATCATTTAGGTATTCAATGACCATTAATTTATTATCCTCTAAATCTCTGACTGTGTTGATCTCTCTTTTTCATTTATGATAAATATTCTCTTTTCAAATCAAAAGGTCGTGTAATTCGTGCTTATCTGCCCTGTGTTCAGGATGTAAAAGCGTTTCGCGAGCGCTTTGAGATGATACCCCGCTTTGCACGTGCACATACGTGCAAAACGAGGTATCATTTCGAAAGCGTTTTGCTAACGATTTCATCCTGAACGCAGGGCTGAATTTCTTGTCTAAAATTTAGTTTTGACGTGATTGTGGGGATATTTTATGGTCAAAAGCAACATTAGTATGCTTGTTTTAACATCGAATGTCGGGTTTTTTTATTGCAACAAAGCCACTATAGGGGTCCCTAATGAATAAAAGCTTTTATTTTTCCGTCCTCAGGTAATTGGTATTTTATGCCATAGTCTCTGGACAATCCAGTCTCTATTAATGTTTCGTTTCAGACAAATTTAGCTTTAGTCACATTGAAATCAATGGCAGATTCAATTACATGTTACAGGCCAGATTCTGCACTGGACGACAATTATTATATATTTAAACATCTACCATTATTACTAGGCAATAAGACGCACTTGTGCAAATGCTTCGAACATCAGTTTAGCAATTCGAAAATTTAAAACAAACCCAAACAATTGCTGGTGTTTAATCGAATGTGTTTATTGAAGACTTTTTACGATATAGAAGTCATGTAAGAATATGGGTGATAATCCATTTCTTTAAGTACTTCAAAATTATCGCACGACCAATCTACATTAACCTTGCGAAAACTTGTCTTGGGAAAAATGTCTAACATTGATTTTTGTTTGTGTTTCCTATGTTCTATGTAAAAATTCAATTTTAGATATTTTTTTTACTAAAGTCGGAAGTAACAATACGATCACTTATAATATTGGTTACATTTGCTTTGTAAAAAGAGCCTGTGCATGACATTTCCAACAATTTGACATGTGCGTGAATGACCAGCATTAACTACCATTGACTGCCTCATAGAATTAGATGTTAGCTTGACTTTCTAAAGCCCCTATTTAATTGGACCTTATCTTTCTACAAAGTATAAAGTAAAATAGGGCCTACTATGTGAAGACCCTGGCCAGACTGTGCAGATGCACAGGCTGGCCAGAGTCTTTGCTAGGCATAAATTTGAAATTTTTGGAAATGTCACGCTCAGGCTCATATTTGATACGTAAACGAAATTTATTTCTATTACATGTAATAAGCAAAATAATACACCATCACGGTTAAACAAGCATTTGACAGATCGGATTATATACCGCATTTTTCCCTTTTAAGCTCACCTGAGCTCACCTCAATGGGAGCTTTTAGGATCACCCTGAATCCGCCATGCGTCGTCCGTCGTCAACAATCTTAAAACGTCTTTTCCTGAACCACTGGGCCGATTTAAATGAAACTTTTTCGGAATATTCCTTGGGTGGCCATCTTTGAAAATTATTCGCTTAATTCTGAATGGCCCATAAATATGGGCGTGGCAGGGCGTGGCTTTATTCACTTTGAAATCCATGAACCATCCTCTGAACCATCCTCTGAACCACTGTGCCGATTTCAATGAAACTTTACGAGAATGTGACCATCGTCAAAAATGTTCGCCAAGTTTTGATTGTACCATAAATATGGGCGCGGCAGGGCGGGGATTATTTTGAGTCCGAAATCTTTGAACAAAATCTCCTCCTGAGACACTGGGCCTATTTCAATGAAACTTTCCCACAAAGATTCTTGTGTGACCTTTTTTAAGACTTTTCGCGAAATTTTTATTGGCCCATTAACATTGGCGTGGCTTGGCGGGGCTTATTTTGAGCCTGAAATCTTTGAACAATATCTCCTCCTGAACCACCGTGCCGATTTCAATGAAACTCTCCCACAATGCTCCTTGTGTGACCTTTTTCAAAACTTGTTCGCGAAATTTTGTTTAGAACATAAATATGGGTGTGGCAGGACGAGGTTTAGTTTGAGTCAGGAATCTTTGAACAACATCTCCTCCTGAACCACTGGACCAATTTCAATGAAACTTTTCTTTGATGACCCTCTTCAAAATTTGTTTGCAAAATTTTGATTGGCCCTTAAACATGGACATGACAGGGCAGGGCTTATTTTGAGTCTCCAAAGTATTGAATGGGTGGGCAGGGTCTGTTATCAATTAAATTCTTTGGAATAACATCTCATCAACAAATAGGCAATTGTGAATGAAACTTTGCCAGAAAGTTACTTGGATGAGTTCCACTGGATCAATAAATCTCAGGTGAGCGGTTTATGACCATTCTGGCCCTCTTGTTTTATAATATTGATTTGACAAACAAAAGATGCAGGCTGCTTGCGTTTTTGTGGGGCTGAACGTCACTTCCGACATCAGTACAGTTATATCGCGATGTCCGGTGCTCTATCCAATTGTTGCCTGTCATTTTTCACACCAGTACAACCCCAGCATTTCAATCGAGTCATCCCATATGCATAACCCAAATAAGCACCCCCCTCATCATTGGCAAATTGGTGGGAGTCTAGGGTAAAAGCAGGGTGTAGTTGTTTATGTTTGTTGTGAGCACACAAAAGTGTTTATGTTTGTTGTAAGCCGAAAAGTTGTTAATTTTTGTTGTAAGCATAAAACATTGTTAATGTTTGTTGTAAGCACAAAAACATATCGAGGGTTCAGCGCAAGACTGTACTAAGTGTCTTTACATTGTACATTATAATGGCATTTGGTAGAGTCTTTCAATGAATCCTCGATATGCCAATGCATTCGGAACATCACTCGACCATTTCCGTAAACTACAACATACCTCGGATGTATGTAAGGCGGATGGCTATGTAACGAAATCGTGCATTTTGTTAGGCGGAAACAGTGTTAGAAAAAATAGCGCTGTAGATTTGTTATCATTTATAGTAAATAACAGCTGAAAAATCCTAATTTTTGAGAATGACGAATCATTCTCAAAAATTTAGAAATTTTCAGCCATTATATAAGAATCTAAAGATATTTTTATAAGGATACGATGGTTTCACGTCAGTGACTTAAACGAGTAGCGTTGACGATGTCGAATGTTTTCACTCAAAGTTTCGAGGGCTAACGCCATTTTAACTGACGTCATCGAGTTTTTCCAAGGGTTTCCCGTAATTTGTAAAAATAGTCCGTCTATATACATCCGAGGTTGATCGTGAGATTGGCCGAGTGGTGTTCCGAATGATGTCAATAGAACCTGTCAATGACAGTGCATTGACGTAAGTATGTTGCATAACAATTCAACTGCAGAATGTCAAAGAGTCATTTTACTGAACAACGGTAAACAAAAATTATGCCATCTGTACATGACGTAGGCCATCAATCTCGGATATTTAGAGAGTAGCAGCTCTTTCAAGTCTCCATTTTCCATTGCTTTTTCTCATTGGGTGCGATTTAACTAAAAAAGGAATATCTTTTTTGTACAGATGCCAAAGTTTTAGTTATACACATAGACGAAATTGACATTTGATCACCCATAGATGCATGCATACTCCGTACTTTTATATGGACGGTTCTTATGTTCTGACAATTTACGCGTGTAACCTTGCGCTCAGCTAACGCTCCGCCTAGGTTATATCGCGTAAATAGTCAGAAATGAACTATAACTATTACGTATACTCCGTAGTTTTATATGGACTATTCTTAACCTTTTCTTAACCCTTGAAACATTCAAATATCAAATCCATGCTCCAAAAATGAACTTTTACGAAAAAATCGAAACTACTGTACAAGACAAATCATATCGCTAGAGTGATTTTTTACAGTTAAAAATATCATTAAATTGACATATTGAATGATTATGAAATTATTTTGAATTATATTAAATGAGTTTTTATGCTGAGTTTTGAATGAATATAAAGGGAGGTTATTGGAATAAATATGCGAAACTTTATAATTAACCCTCCTCCTTTTGATAAAATATACCTAGTTTTCAGTTTATGCGTCTTGAGAAGCCAATCAGTCGCTTTAAAATTCACACCAGCGAAATAAATCACAGAATTATTTGATCCATTGAAGGAAAAAGGTTGTTTTGTACAATTTCGAAGCGGTTCTGGACGATTTTTGGAGCGTTTTTGAATGGCACGAGAGAGTGCCTGAGATAATTGAATGGAGAGCTAAGCGAGTGATTTGAAGTGGTTTCGATCGAGATGAGTGTCAATCGCACAATGTTACTAACTGTAATGATATGGATACTACTGCAGCAGTTTAATTAAGGTAGTGGACCTGTAATAGTTTCGCAACATTGCAGACCAAATGATCTTTAAAAATGTTACCCAAGGTTTCCTAATGATTTTCATTAGGAAACCTTGGTTAACATCTGTTTAAGTTCGTGACTTCCAAAACTTTCCAGAACTATTATTGGTCCATTACCTTAAGTGCATTGTGCAAATGACATGAAAGCTAACAGTAGCGCACGTTTTTTACCGTAAAAAGACGCAACAATATGAAAATTGACGTAATTTAACAAACAGTGTAAAATACTTCGCGGAGTAAAAGAAAAAAGTAACTGTTTCATTACCAATCATTAGATTTCCTATTCAGGAGATTAACTTTGGTCTTTTTAATGTCTATTTTCAGGAAATGTGCAAAGAAAAGAGTCTTTCTGATCTGCATTTTGTGAAAGGTGAACGAAACAATCGATTCGACTCAGAGTAGTTGATTATAAGATTATTCCGCCGTCTGGATTTATCGAGGAGCTGTTCACAGGAAGCACTAACCGGTACAGTGTTACTAATTATTGGATCATTTCGTTGTCGTCCTTTGGTTAAAAACAAGTACGTCTGAAGGGGCACTTCAAATAGCCATCAGCACAAACAATGTTACTTTCGTAATAAAAGGCTCCCTGACTCATCTGTTTTAAATAGAGTGATAATGAGGGCTTAATTAGAATACATGATGAAACGGATATAAGCACTCGAAAAATGTAGGGATTTTCCATTTTATTACGTATATCAACACTGGAAGATATGAAACAGTGCGTTAAATACCGAGTAGACATTATTTTATATAATTTTTTAACTCTTTTGGATGCAAAGTGCAATTAACCCACTCAAAACGATCTTAAGGTGCACTGCAAATTGATAAATTGGATTAAAGGATTAATCAACAATTCAGTAATAGAAACAAAGAGTTGAATAGCGAGGAAATACAATTAATAAATTAACTAATTTGGGTGAGAAGTGGAGTTAAATGATTTAAAATAATTTTATATCGGGACCAAAATGTGATATAATTGGATATATTCAGCACGTTAAAAAAAAGCACGATGTTCACTAAAATACCGAAGGATTGGCGGTCGGAAGTGGACAGTAATGCGACAATAGAGTACCTGAACGATCTATTGGTGACATTACACATACCGTCGATCGTGTTTATTTCCATATTGATGGTGATTGGTGTGTTTGGTAACATCCTGGTACTTTATGTCTACACAACCAAGTACCACCCCTCTACACATCGCTGTTTTATATTATGGCTGGGTTGGATTGACCTGATCGCATGTACGGTCGGTATGCCTCTACTGCTGGTCAGTATGTTATACCCGTACATGTTTCCGTCCGTCGAGGCCTGTAAGATCTTCCGCTGTCTACACGTATTCTTCGTTGTGAGTTCGGCATTCATCGTAATCGCCATTGCTATAGAACGTCATAGACGAGTGTGTTTTCCGTTTTCATACGAAATGTCGACACGTAAAATCAAACTCATGTGCCTACTGGCGACCATTTTGGGATTGCTGGTTGCCGTTCCTGCCATTATCGTCTATGGGGAAGCTGACGTAGAAACAGGGGTCCAGAATATAACCGGAAAGGAGTGTTTTATCGATCCCAATATGGCGGACTCCCTGATACCACGTGGGTACTTCATGTTCCAGCTCCTATTGACCGTAATCTCGATGATCATACTGGGAATATTCTACTTTCGTATTGCCAGGACAATCATGTTCCACCATCAGTTTATACGAGAAAACACATACACCAGAAAGTCATACAACAGTGAGGCACAGAAAGGTAATAGAAATTTAAATTTGTAATAAAATGTGACCCTTATTGACGTAATCTGAGCTGAGTCAAGTTAACAAATGACATCATGACCGGGTTGGCAAGTATTAAACAGGGCGGTTTAAACCGCGTGGTTTTAACCGGTTAAACCGCCCGGCCAATACTCCTCAAAGTGGTCAATACTTGTCGATTACAAAAAGAAATCCTGGTGGTCAATTATGGTAAAATGGAAATGTTAGTTGGCTAAGAGAGATTGAGTTGTCAAATTAGTGTTTATTAAATACTGTTTTGAGCAAACTGACGCTCTTAAAAAAAATGTCCTACATTTCGTCTCATTTCTGCATTTAAAATAGGATGGTCATTTATTTTTAGCTTAAGATCAATTAATCTTTCAATTCGTGAACAAAAAAGGTATACTTTCACAAATGGTCTTACTCTGTCGTGCCTTATTGTTTGTGTTTGACCATTTTTTGTTTAACACCTCACTTTTCCTTGTGCACATTCACGAAATAGACTTTTCATGTATTCGTGTAACAAGCATATCCTCAGAACGAAAGTGAGTGGGGATTTCTAAGAGGGCCAAATTATTTTCCAAGAGTTACAGCGATTTTCTCTTCATTGGTCAAGTGAAGAGATACTCAAAGGTCTAAGGAGTGCTCATTATTTGTACTTATGCTTAATAACGCTAGGATTAGGCATTCTTACACTCGAAATTCCTATGAAATGTAAGCTTTTAAGCAAATATTAGCCAAGGTGTATTTATTCGGACCAAAAAATCGCAAATCTGATTCTTACATTTGAGAAAGCACCATTGGGGTTCCTAAGAAATATTTTTGCCCCCCCCCCCCCCAAAAAAAAAAAAAAAAAAAAAAAAAAAAAAACAGAAAAAGAAAAATATTAATCGGCCCGAAATTCAAAATGTAAACGTTCGCGAAACGCTTTTAGAAAACGAACCCTATTTTGCTTGTGTACAGGTGTGGGGAGGAGGGGAACTATTTTTAACGTCCGCAAATGTTGCCACTTTCGCGGGTGTTTTCGGTAGTCGAATATCAAAAGGCTAACATTCACCTTTTCGCGGGCTCTTGTTTTTAGCTCCAGTGGCCGAAGGCCACTGGGGCTATTGTCATGGCGTTGTGTCCGTCGTGCGTCCGTCTGTCCGTCCGTACGTCCGGTCGTGAACTTTTTCTTTAAAAATCTTCTCCTCGGAAACCACTGGATAAATTTCAACCAAACTTCACAGAAATGATCCTTTGTTGACCCTCTTTCAAAGTCGTTCAAGAAATTCTGATCCAATGAAAAACATGGATTTAATGGGCGTGGCTAATTTCCAAATATGGTAAAAAGTGAGTTTTCTCTGAGTCTAATAGATGGATACCAATTTAATTTTACATGAATGATCCTTGGATGACCTTTTATCAGTCTACCAAAAATTATTGTGATCGGATGAAAAATATGGATTGTATGGGCGGAGGTTATTTCTCTATATGTTTTATAGTGGAAACTTTTAAAAATCATTTTCTCAGAATTTAATCAATGGATATCAACCAAATTTCACCTGAATGCTCCTTGAGTGACCCTTTATTAGTGTACCAGAAAGTTTTGTGATCGGGTAAAAAAATATGGATTTTATGGGCAGAGGTCATTTCTCTATACGTTATTTAGTGGAAATTTTGAAAATCATTTTCTCAGTATATTACTGATGGATATCAATCAAATATTATTGGTATGATCCTTATCATGCAGCCAAATATTATTGTGATTGGATGAAAAATATGTCTTTTATGGGCGGAGGTCATTTCTCTATATGTTATATAGAGGAAATTTTGAATATCATTTTCAACATCAGTAGAACCCAAAATATCTAAAAATCTAGTCGGACATTTTATTTGCTATTACAATACTTTCAAGCCTGTGGAGCGACTCAAGACATTCATGGCTTTCTAGTTGTCCTGTCTCTCACTTTGCACGATCCCCATATGACTTGAACATTCGCTATATTTTTTTATTCGTAAGGGATAGAACCTTCATATTTCACTTTTGCATTGTTTGTGATAGGAATCTTCTGTTTGGTACCGCTCTAAAGATCATCAATCAATGCCAACGTTATCTTTCAAGGTCAGATTCATGTATGTATAAATCTAAACCTTAAATTAGTCGTAACTCCAGAATGTAGGGTAATATAGCTTTCAAAATATAGCCTTCACATTAAGTATGTGTTATGCTTGTAAACAGACCTTTCAGTGAATGCCAAAAACCAAAGTCATCATGACAGTTCAATTTTGAACTTCAAATTTTCAAGGTCACGTAATACCAACATAATGACGTTAATATAGGCTATAACTTATACTTATAACTATGTCTTCATATTTCACACTTGTGATCTAGCATGCCTGTTGGTACCTATGTTATCAATAAACGTCAATTTTATTTTCCAGTGTCTTATTTGTGTTGATCAAAAATTTGTCCATAAGTTTTGAATAGTTAGTGATATAACCTCCTTATTTCGGATTTGTATTGCTTGTAACAAGGCCTTCCAGTGAGTACAAAAGTCAAAGTCAAGGTCATATTTTTGAGGTCACGTATACACATGTACTCAAAATTGAAACTTAAACGTTCGCCATATCGCTATATTTTTTTAATTATAAGTAATGGATTCTTCATATTTCATATGATTATTGCTTAGGCGCTGCCATTTTGTTCGTACAAAATTACTGTAATGTTATCAGTCAAGGTCAGAGTCAAGTTTCATGGTCAAATTTGACTAGGCTATCGTTAAGATTTTTACGATGCCCACAGTTAATTTGTCTATTTAGTTTTGTCCAGGAAGTATATTTTCTGACAAAAACGCTTGAATATATGAAATGGTCTCCCATGACAGGCATCTGGGCCCGGAGTTATAATACTTTTCTCAGGCTCAACTGAGAATTTTCTCAAATTTTAGATTTTAAATAAATCTATGAAAATAAAAGAAAATATTAATAAGTTGTTATTTATAACAACTTATTAAGATTAACTTTTATGTTAAAACATTAAAATGAGTATTGAAACAGAATTACTCTTTTAATCTCAAATTGAAATTTGAGACAATTTTGAATTGAGAATGAGAAAAGTTTTATAACCTCGGGGCCAGAGGTCGATATCAGCGATCAAGCAAACAAAGTTGGAGGATCAAACAGTTCTCGTTCTTTTTTAACATTCGTCTTTTGAAACGGATTTAGGTATAATTGTCAATGCAAACTCAAGTGATTTGAGCCCAAGCCTCACTTCAATCAGTTCTCCAACCATGAAGGTCAAAAATTCCTTTTCTCAATTATGAATATTAAATTACGCTTTTTGTATTATTACTATTTTATCCTTTCTAAAAACATCTTATGTTAGTGTTGATTTTACGTCGTAAACGGTGATTATTTGCATAGAAAAAATACACAACCTCGTTGCCGTTAGGAGCTCCTGCCTTCGTAAATATTTTAAGACAATACTAAGAGAGTATTTCGTTTACTAGAAACCTAAATTTCGTAACTACAGCTTTATTTCAAGTTTTGGTTTCGGACGATATAAAGTACATTAAGATATTACCCGTTCGCGTTGGTTGAAAATTGATATTGAGCAGAAAATATCTTCCCGCTTATAAATCATTTTTGAGTATTTAATAGGCAGGTGTGTCAGTGCCATTCATCATGCCTGCTACATGCTACCAAAACATCGCAATTAAAGCTTCTTTAAACTGTATTTACGCGGTTTTAGTTTGTCCACGATGACGTATAAGATTAACTATCTTTTCTGGTATATTTATTTAAAGTTCTTTACCCTCTGTTCAATATTATTTTGTACTTTTTAGAAAATGTTATCAATTATAAGTTTGACTCGTCTGCATTAAAGCTTCGTAAATTGGCTAACCATAGGAAAGAAGAAATGAGCCTGCGCGTGATATTTCCAACAATTTCAAACATTCGCAAAGCAAAGACTCTGACCAGCCTGTGCATCTGCACAGTCTGATTAGAGTCTTCACTGTGCGTTAAGTAGAAAGAAAAGGTCTCAACGTATCTGTAGACCACCAGGTAACTTTATATTTACAGTATGTGGCTGTCTAATCTGCTCAATGTGTGCACCTCACCAACATTTCGAATTGTTGGAAATGTCACGCAATGGCTCAAATGTAGTCTATCGGTTATTTTGTGTGATCTTTAAATGTTCAAACCTATTGATTTATCATGAAGAGGAAAATTAGTTCTTCCATCTAAAATTGATTCCTCTAGATTCGACTTTCGTAGGAATAAGCCATCAATCAAGTGCGCATATGATTGAACACGTGGAAATAAGTTCTTATAACTTAAATGAATCCTCTCGATTTTACTTCCTAGAGGTTTTGCCATTACTCGTAACGAACTTGTTGGATTTTTTAAAAAAAATACTACTTATTCAAACTGGTTCTACATGTTCAAGATAGGATGAGCATGTTTCATTTCATAATTGTGAGGGTTTAGGTCCGTCAAAAGGCGACCGAAACCTCGTAACTTCAGCTTGAACAAAGCTGAAGTTACGAGGTTGTTGGTCTCCCAAGTTATCTGTTACTTAAGTTTTCTCAATGGTGACCCCATTTTGCATGACTTGTGAAATAAATCGTCAAAACATCCGGATAGCAAACGTTCACAACAAAATTAAGCTAATAAGAAAGGTTGACAACAACTAATAATCTCATTATTAGCTTCGCCATATTGATGAAATCTGTCACGCTAATTCATACAGAGGTGAAAATTTATTCGAAAAACAACACCCAACATGCTAAGGTCAAAAATCAGATTGGTTTTATCTAAAATTATCAACTTTTGATCAAGACGGTTGGCAATAAATTTGAATAAAAATACTGACTAATTTTTGAATTACTGCAAAGCATAATCAATATCATTAATGAATTTTTTATAATGAATTGTTCGGAGCCTCAGTCGCCGTGATAATACAAAAAGGTTAAAAGCGTTGTTAAACCCCGTTTACAGAAACAAAAATAAAAAAAAGTTTTGAAAAAAATATGCATTCTATTTATGAATCTCCTCCAATATAATATCTTCAATACATTATCGATTTAATTTGCAATCTTTAGTATTGACAAGTCTATTATTCTGGTATAATCAAATAATTGATTTAGAAATATTTGCAAAAAAATGACCGTGTATAGCCAAATGCAAAAGGGGTCGAATTTTACCCCTAACCGCCCTACAGACCAATACTATAAATCTTTATAATATTGGTCTGTAGGGTGGTAGGGGGTAAAAGGCGGATTCCTTTGGCTGATTGAAGAAGGAAACGATGTTGTTGTTTTTTTCTTAGATGTATATAATTGCAATCCAATAAAATAAAGAATTCTGATTGGTTTAAATCGCATCACGTGGGGAAATCCATTGCACTTTATTTCTGTATAAAATGCAATAGGTCTTTCGGGAAACCCCCGAACTTCGATCTGCAAGTCCTGTTTTGTAGAAACTCGAATTAACCTAGTTCCCGATCATCAACGCAACATTTCTATTCAATCTATTATAAATTAAGATATTTTCGAAAGAATTTACGATAACAAGCATGCAGTTCTGATTCTGTGCCGACGTAAACTTAGAAAACAGCAAGTCGACGAAGACCGTCAAGCAACCCTCTCAACTAAGACCGACCACGCCGTTTTCGTTTAAAAACACAGACTTACTTGGCAGAAACAAGCTTTTTTATCATAAGTACCTCTACGAATTTTAATGTTTTCGTTTATTTGTGTATCATTTGTTTTACTTTATGACATTTCACTTCGATAGCGAGATAAACAATACACGATCTAAAAATAGATAGTGTAATTTTTTTACGCGGAGAAAGTAGACTTGAAGCTTTAATGTTAGGCCGAGTATTTTAATAGTTTCTTCGATCTATAGGACTGCAATCATAAGGGACGAGTGTCTTTTTCACTGCGTTTATTGGGGTATAAAGTGCAATTGCCTTAGCACAAGGCTTAAACATAACGCCCTACGGGCGTTATTTGCCATGTGCTAAGGCAATTGCACTTTATACCCCAATAAACGCAGTGAAAAAGACACTCATCCCTATAGTAATATCCTGAATGCCTTCCATCATTTTGTGACTCTCAAGATATGGAGGACGAATACCATTTTGTTCTGGTTTGTCCGATTTATGAATATTTAAGAAAAAAGTATATAGACAAGTTTTATTATAATAAGCCAAGCGTTTTCAAATTTGTTACATTAATGAGTACTGAAAAAATATCCGTTTTAAGAAATCTCGGAAAATTCATTCGTGAGTCATTTATGCTTCGTAAATCGTTATGCTAGCTTCTAACTCGGTGGTTCAGAGTGAAACTGTTGTATCTCCCTATAAACATATAGGGAGTTGCGACTGTTTCGCGCTGAGTCATCGAGCTGTCGAACTATTTCATAAAGTGTTGTTCTACCTCCTCGTACAGCATACTTATTTTCAGATATATAAGACGTTAATCTCACATGTTCTATCGTATTACAATCTTGCCAGTAATGATGATGGTTGCTACAATAACAATTACAGTTGTGGTTGCTGTCGTAGTAATTGTTCTCATTCTCGCAAATAAAAGAACACCACGATTTAACTCAAATTCAGAAAAAAGTTAGTATCCTTCCATAAGATATAAATGTACCAATGAATTTGTTCAGCTTACGGTATTGTTGCTGACCTTTCACATATTTAGATATTATACATGTTACTTGTAATTTGACCAGAAACTTTATGTAAGTTTGTGTCAATAAAGAATATGTCTATTATGATAGCATAATTTTATTTCAAATCAATCGACTCCAATTATCTATTGCGACCACCATCTTTTTCGATTAACGTTAATTTGATTCCGAAAAAAGGGTCTGGTTTAACACCATAAACTGTGGATGTCTTGAAATGACATTGTTTACATGTACGTTATTATTTACATGGAGAAGTAGGCGTTTTCGTCGATTAAATTTATCGGTCATTGACTTATGATTGCAAGACTATATATAAAAATGAAAAAAACTTATATTTGGCCGACAATTCAAGGGGGAAATATTTATATTATATAAATATTTATATTTGTGAAGATTAAAAAAATAGTAATGAAAATTGGATAAATAAAAACTTGAGGCTTCCAAAGGTTAATTCTGTAACACTAATTTCAATAGTATAGTCCTGGCTCAATTCGTAGGAGGATAATGAAGTGCATAATAAAGAGTTAGTAATAAGATTTTTTCCGAATTACAAAAAAAGTTTTAAATGAGTTGCTTTAAATAAGGGGCAATAATTTTCTAAAGTAGTACAAGTTTAGAGCTCTAGGCGTTCAACGCAATACTGCTTGGCGTGATTTCTTGTCAGTGGGCGTCAAAATATCGTAACTACAGCTTGAATAAAGCTGTAGTAACGATATTTTGATCACCCACCGTCATTAAGTTCGTTAGACACCAACTGTTTCTATAATTATACTGTAGACAGGTTTATTTTACTTCATTAGCTTTCCTTGACTGGATTCCTTTAAACCAATGAACAATTTTAAATTTCCGGTAGTCTTTAATTCCTTCTAGAAATTTTCTTTGTTATTTTATCTCATAAGTAACTCAGCTGCAGCGTATTCAGGGTTTCGGTTAATATAGAAACGTATTACAGTACTATTTTTACAGGGCCATATTCCCTTCAAACATCATAGAGTGGATACTCAGCCCTTTCGAATCTTATTTTCGCTCACTCAGCACTCCATTCATACATTCCAAACACACACTCTCGAAAACCTTTCAGCAACGCTCCAAAATATTCCAGAAATGCCCCATAATCGTTTATTCACAACTTCTTGCAAATCAAGCAAATATGTTTTTTATAAAATGTCCAATGTTGCGGGATGAAATAACCCCGTTACTAGTTCGAATATCTATATATAGATGCTAATGAGCTAAGAACGAAGAACAGCGAATTTTTTTTATTTTTATTTTGTTTTTTTTTTGTGTGTGTGGAAAATGACGTCATAATGGATCTGCTGCCATCATTTTGCAAACGGCGTTATATATTCGCTGAATAACATGAATCGATAAATATCATTTTTATTCTCGTTTTATCACCAAACACGGGTAATATTATAAATAGAAAATCAAAATTGTGCTCATCGAATACCGAATCTATTAAACTCGTCATCTATAAACAGATAAAAACTCGACACAGTCACGTTTTTATATGTTTATAGACAACACGTTTAATAAATTCGGTATTCTATGACCACTCATACATATCCTCTATGTATTGACTAACAGGTGCTGATTTAGAAGCGTCCACGAAGAGAAACATTTTTCCTTGAAAAGAACAAATGTTTTTCTAAAGGAGGGTTTAAAAATATCAAAAGTATTACCCCTTCAATTACATTCACAACTAGCCCCACACAGTAATTCAATATTTTTGGGGGAAAAAATCATTCAACATTTAAACTCAGGAGGTTTCTGACTGTACCTTCGTTATGGTAACTACACTGAAACGAACTTCAAAACGGCCACTTGGTTTTCGCTGAAAAAAGGTCACATCCGTTGGTATCTGAAATGGCTAATAGTCGAAAAGTATTAGAAAAATCATTCAGGGAGAAACTTCAAAATTAACATTGGTGGGTGGCGTAATTCTGATAGTTTATGCTTGTGAAAGAAACAAAGCAATGGTAATTTTATTTTATTTAATAATTTGTTATCTGACACACAAATGTCATCGAAGTTTACTACTTATTGGATTGATTTCCGAATATTTTTGAGATCGAAAATTTAAAATTCCTCTAAAAAATCCATTTTATGACTTTTGCAAAGGATGGCTCCAGTGTTTGACCTTTAGATACAGATACCAAGGACAAAAAATAAAACATATTCTTCAATGCTTTTCGGTGGTTTATCGAGAAATAACGGTAGATTATCACTTGATAATCTCACCGCAAAAGTAGTGAAATTATCAAAAACATATACCTTGCTTTCGTGAATTTTATCCTATCTGACGTCATCTATGCGGGACGAAATAAGTGACGTCACAATGAACGTTGCATAGCAATCACGCGCAAAATGGCGCACTTTATCAAAATATGCCCCAGAAATCCCACATTTTGCCTCATCTTTGCAATAAAGAACTAGAATAATCGTTTGTTTCTCGAGTGAGATCGATTTGTATTCATTTCTTGAACAACAAAAACTATAATTTCACGCATGGCTTCACCACTCGTGAAAATTTAGCTTTTTGTTGTTCACTTAATGAATATAAATCGATCTTACACTGTAACAAACGATTATCCTCTATTTCTTCTTTCATCATACGTCAACATGAGCGTCCATTCATATAGAAATAAAAGATGTTTTATTCAATGGCTTCAAATATCTTAAAATTTGACAAAAGCAAGGTGGTCGTTTAGAAGTTTGTATCAGTGTGTAGTGTTCAAAAACACCTAACGTCTGAGTTAACTTCTGATCAAGACAAGTGCGTTGCCTGCTAAAATAAGGCTTGATGAATTAAACTTTTCGTGGTTTGATAAACGAATTAAAATATATAACAAAATGAATAGATAAATTAAGATTATAAAACCGGTAATCAGCACAGAAATAAGGCTTGTCTACGAACCGTCCGGACAACACTCGTATTTGAGTAGAAGCTGAGTGCAACATTGAGCAAACACAAAGCACCGATTGGAAACGGTGCAAGACGGAGCAGCCTATCTGCCGTTTAACACAGTTCGCTCTCTGATAAACTTATGAAGTATTTTATACCTATCTAAAAAATTTGAAAAAAATGAGAAAAGTTTTATAACAAAATAACGCTTCTTTCAAATTCTTTTTTTCAGATAATTCCTCGTTTGCCAAAATTAAAGGAGAAGACGAAGTATTTGGTAATGAGACAAATGGTCGAACACACGAGAGGTCCAAACTGCGAGATCAACGATCTCCGACAAAATCGATCGATGACGTCGCCCCACACCAAGATCCGTACGGAGATCTCGTGAAGAAAGTGAAAATCCGAGAAATGTCTAAATCGCGGTCCCCGTCTCCCGGAACTCCCGCGAAAAACGGGACTAAATCTAGACTGGAATCATCGAGAAGTGATAAAACTGCTGGTCCCAGTCTACGGACTAAACAAGTGACATTTATGTTGTTTATCATTACAATAGTTTTTGTGCTTTCATTTATACCACATTTAACATTGATGGTAATGCAAACGCTAAACCCAGAATTTATTGACGATCTGTCGCCCACGAGTGTCGCCCTCTACAATATATTTTTACGGACTTTTGTGATAAACAACATGGCCAATCCGATAATCTACGGATTTTGTGACAAGAAGTTTAGATCCGAATGTGCGGATCTGTTAGTGACATTATTTACCTGTGGTTTTTACCAGTGATATTTGAATCCATAGTTAAACTAGTCGATTGCAATAAAAGTGTATATTTTTGCCATACCATTTAAATAGTTTTTAATTCTTTTACGCAAAAATGGCTGCCCGTTTGTTTCACAAATCAAATATTTTAGCAGGAAATCGAATTGTTATCATTTTAAACTTCATGATAAATAATTAACGGATTGCTAGTCCGCTCCATGCACTGCATTACGGCGTTTTCCATCGAAATAAAACAAACAACAAAAGGAAATAGGGTTGCCTGAACGTCGAACAGTTAACGGCATCGTGAAATTGACAAGATGATTCATTTAAGAATGATATCGAAATGAAATTGATTGAGCGATGAGCGAGTTATAAATGAAATTAAAGGGAGGTAATACACTGTCTCTAATTTTGTTCAACATGAACAAAATTAACGATATTATTACCTCTCTTTAATTGAATATACATTTCAGATCTTTCAATGTCTTAACGAATCAATATAACGCTTCCATATTTAATGGAGTCAGTGATATCAGGGACTTTTTCATCGATTTTTATTTTGAAAAAAGCAGTTAAAAATTCTCAAAATTGACAGGGTGAATGTTTTGGAAAGGTTTTGGAAAGAAAGTGAATGAGCGGGAGGAGCAAGTTTTGATTGAAATTAAAGGGAGGTAATCCAATATCGGTTATTTTGCTCAGGATGAACAATATTACTGATTAAATTACCTCCCTTTAATAAAAATGCATGCAAGTTCTTTAAACAGCCTCTCATTTCCAAGAACCAATCAAACGCTCATTATTTCAATTACACGAATTTCAGTTAAATTGTCCTTTTCTTCTAGCTATATCTATTGTTAATGAAGTAAGTTGATCTTGTCCTTTTCGGTGTTTTTGGAGCGTTTTTTAATGGTTTGAGTGAGTGTGTGGAATGAATAAATGGAGCGCTGAGTGAGCGATTAAGAATGGTTTTGATCGAAATGAATGTCAATTTCACGATGTTTTTAACTGCAGTTGTTGTTGATTTTAGTGCATTTTTAGTGGTTTTCGAGCGTTTTGACAGTCTTCTTGGTATCATTATTACCGTCTCCGCCCAGTCATTGTTAAGTTTACACTTGAAAGTGGATACAAATGTCAATGTCTCCGCGCGAAGACTTACAATTGATGTGAATTTGTCACACGCACAAAATTTCGTAATAAATTGTATTTCAATTTATGTCAAAAAAAGCAAATCCTTTATTTCCCAGAATATCTTCATCCCAAAAGTGACAACTGGTTTTTTTTTTTCAAGTTTTTTTTTTAAACACGAGTTAAAGTTTACAACTTCTCTGAGATTTGACCAGGTTACAATTTTGTCGTCTGGTAAGAGGTGGACAATTCTTAGCTCGGTTTCTTTCTTGAAAATGCGTCTTGTCGTTGTGAGAAAGTTTCGATATTTTGCTATATCTTAGGCATTTCTGTAAGGATTCACTTGAACTTTGGAATTTATTTTCAATATCAAAAGAGTAATCTATACTACATAACTCAAAAGTTCCAAGCGGCCAAATTACATTTCTCCTCTTTTCACACATTTTTTCTCTTTTGTATGGAAATGCGGACTTAACCTTTTGAACGAGTGGTCATAGGGTCATCATCTTGTCTAATTATTTTATAAAATGATACATCGGGAAGTTTTCAATAATGAATCAAATGCCAGTACCCTCAATTTCAAAAGTCACAAAAATGATCATTTAAGGAGAAAATGGAAATTTTCTACTAGTGAAAAAGCCAAAACCTATCATTAAAACGGACTAAAGTCAATAGCTAAACGTATGTGGACTTGAAAATACCAAACAAAATGTCGCAACAATCGCCACATTCCTTATTATAACAAGAAATATGAAAAATACCCCACCAACCAATGTTAACTAAATCTAGGGGTCTCTTACATTCGTTTACGTTTTAGACATTCATTTTGGCCATTCCTTTGTTGCTTTTTGACCGTTAACTTCATAAATGTTTTTGATACATGTTTCTAGTAAAACCGGTTTGAATCCACGTATTATATACTTCCTATAACAAAAAGAGTAAGTGGCCGCTTATGAGTTTTGAGGAGTGTACACAGGGGATGGGACATGTATTCTTGTATGAACCATGCCTCCTCCGACTTTACCGTGTCGGGAATAAATGAACAAATCTTATAAAACAAGCATTTTTCATTTTACATCGAATTTTCTTACGATTTGAAAAAAAAAACTTTCGAAATTTCTCAAACTTGTATTCTTCATTCCAACTTAGCCCGATCTAAAATTTTGTCATCTAGCAACGTGTGTAGTGAACTACAAAAATATGATATTTTAGATTTGAGACCGTTTGCGCGAAAAAAGGACGTCCACTTGGAAATTCCTTGAAATACATTTAGATAATTTGAAAAATAGCTTAGTAACAGAAGATGTTGATCTGAGGTCACATTTCAAAATAACCGGATGGTAGAAAAATCATCCTAGACAAGGGCGTAACTCTCATTACGCAATTTACGCAAGTGCGTAAAGGAAATAATAATGTGTTGAAAAATATCGTTGATGAATGATCATAATATCGAAACTACAGCTTATTCAAGCTGTAGTTACGATGTTTTTATTATTCACCAACGCTCAAATCATTTAAAGAGAGCGGACGATGAGCATTCATCTTTTGTCACAGTCCTCATATATCGCCTTTATCCTATATATTCTTTAGTTGTCGCCTTCTGAGTGCGTTTAAATCAAATAGTTCTAGATACGCCTATTTTAGATTTAAAAAAAAAAAAACACAAAAAAAAAACAGAAAATTGTGGAAAGTTTTAACCCTAGTCAGCCTGTGTGTGCAGTCGGCAAAGTCAGACTAGGGTTAACACTTTAAACACTATCCACTTAGTCTATTTTTGCATCAAGTTCACTTATTTTAAAATCAAATTTACAGATTTAATTATTAATGGTGACTCCACGAATGTGCATTTCTTTAAAGCCATAAGATGGTTTATTCATTGTATTTTTACTATGATTTAGTATTGTTTGAAAATAAAGTTGTCATTGTAGTATTGTTTCGAATAAATGAAGTATTTTGTCCCGATCAACTTTTACTATTTTGCTTCAATTTCCTTGCAAACGGGAGACAACTCTCGAAAAAATAAAACTGAACAATTTTCAGGTTATCTTTCTTTCAAGCTATGAAAACGTACCGACCAGGATTCGTGTATACTGGGCTGGCTGAAAAATTGGTTTCATTCTCAAATGAAAATAATTTTGATTGCCTAGTTTATTCGTCAGCTTTCAAAAAAATCAGTCCCCTAAAGGCCTGGTTCATTGTGGAGATATCTTAATATTTTTGCTCCAAGATATTTAAAGGATATAAGATTTTTTTCCTTTCGTCGAGATGAGAAACTAAAACATAATTAACGCAATAGAAATTTATTTAGTTGTTATTAATAATTTCCTTACCTCCTTGAAACGAAAATATAAATATACATGCAACACAAGCAGATAGTATAGAGAGAATCGTTCTACATGCGTATGCAAAATTTATCATTGGCTGTGTGGCTAACGAATGAAGGAATATTCTGCTACATACAAGGAAAAGATAAAAACCGACAAAAATTCTTCGGGTCATTTTTAGATGCTCATCCGCATTGAAGAAAAGCAAGCGTTGTAAGGCATATAGGTTGAATATGGCGTATGGGAATAAACGCCACTTTTAACGAATGAATAGAGTTTAACGCTGTTTTTTAAACATATTTCAGTTATATCGCGCGGATGGAGCACTGTAACAATGTATTCCCGGCATTTCTTTCACCAGTAAAAACATCACATCCTTTCTAAGCCTCCAGCTGTTACCTCACATAGGTCTACGATAATCAACCCATTGGTGAGAGACAAAAAGTCGGAAAGAATTATGGCGCACTAAATGGGTCGAAAGCCTTTTTGTAGTCGTGCACGTCTAAATTTGGACGTGCACCCCTATTATTTTGGGGTGCACGTCCAAAATATGAGGGTGGGCCCGTAAAATTTACGGGTGCACCCCTATATTTATACGATCGCTGAGAAATTTGGGGTGCACCCTTAAAATTTCATAGAAACCACATTGACCAATCAAATACAAGCTTACAATGGATCTCTTTAACCTTTGTTATAAACCGTTTTAGAATATCGGGCCAATTTGGAATTAATTGTTTTCCGACGCGGTATGATTCGCCTCAAGACTCTTAGTCTATTTCTAGCCTTAGTCTTCATTTTACGTGTTTACAGAACAGAACAGAACAGATAGTTTAATACAGACTTGTACACTAGGTACATCGTCAAAATCATATACATATACAAACAAATATATAATCACGTATATACGTATAGTTCCGCAAGTTTATGTGAGTATCGAGATACCGTTATTGTCTATCATTTTCAATGTAAAATTGATCTTTGACGCCTCACTATAAATTGTACAACTGTATATATATTTTACAGAACTAGTAAAAGGCATGTTGTTTATCTCGGGTCCAATTGATAAGCCTATTGTGTAACTCTTTATTACCCTAGGTGTTAATCTCTTTGTTTATTCCAAATATGACAGTTACCCTTATTGGTCAACATTATTATCCAATACATTTGCGCCTATATCCTATATTATTTGTGAATATAATTGAACATTTAAACTTATATCTATTTTATAAACATTCACACACAAATTCAAATGTTCTAGAGTTGAAAACGAGAAAAGGGAATTTATATACAAAAAAAATACTGCAGCAATTTGGATTTCAATAAAGTTGGGTAGGGAATAACCTGCTTTTTCAGTTCGATAGGTCCATAATAAATCTAAGTCATTATAGTTTGTTTGAGACCATCTTCTCTTCAGAAATAAATTGTCTAATTTCTGATAAACTAACGGATTGATCCCGATATTTGTTTCAAGCGATTCTCAAAATTTTTCCTAAATAAAATTAGTAGAAAAAATCTGCTTATTTTGTCGGACAATTGCTTGACTATCGTAAACTAAGGCCAAAACGTCCGTGGCCAAAACGTCCTACATTCCAACTGGACTCCTAACACATGAAATTTAGGAGTCCAAGCTCAAAGTCAGGAGTACGAATTTTCATAATAGGAGAACATGGTGGTTAAGAAGAAATTGCTTGTTTTTTTTTTCTCTAAACACTACAGAATGCAAACAAATGTTTTCTTCAACTGCTTTTGTAGTGAAAAGATCTACAGTTTTGGCAAGTGTTAGAAAGGATTCTGCTCTGTGCATTGGTTTTTCAATATATTCTCTTATAACCCTTGGAGTCTATCGGACTCCTTTCTTGCAAATGTAAGAAGTCCCAAATAGTAAACAAGGAGTCTCAGACTCCCGGACTCCTCATAGTGTCGAACCCTGCAATTTAATTGTACTTTGATGGGCTTTTTGTTCATGTTCATTTTGGAATTTGCTAAATAAAAGTGATTAAGGAAGAAGAAATTAGACAAAATATAAATAAATAAATAAATAAATACATTACAAAACAATAGAAAATGTATTTTGAAATAATAAGATAAGAGTCATTTGTATGAATAATTTATGTATTGAGTGGGCTTTTGTCCTATGTTTGGTGGGCTTTTGTCCAGTGGGCTTTTGTCCGCTGGGGTTTTGTCCCAGTGGGTTTTTGACCTAGTGGGTTTTTGTCCGTACCCCGGGCACACTTGACTAAATCAGATCGAAAAATCTTTTACTACCTTTTTCACCTGAAGGATTGTGCTATTCTTTAAGCATCGTATATATAGCCTTGGTGTCGTCGTCGGTGTCGTCGTCGTCGTGCTATGGCTATGACATTTTGCGATATATCAGGATTTACTGAAGACATTCATGTTAAATTTGCCACACAGATTCATCATCAAAAGAGTAACCTATATTATCTAGGGCGATAACTCTAGATGCAATTTGTTCAAATTATACCCCTTTTTCGACTTTTTTCTCACCATTCACCACTCAACATCCAAGCATAGGCACCGTGGGCGGTGCTCTTTTTTAAAGATAAACTATAAATCACATTTCGCGCAATTAATAAAATACATTTGATGTAAAAAAGAGATTTATTTTCTACCTTACTATTGATAACGTTATCATAAATACGAATTGCATAATATTTATTTTGTATTTACAAAAGTAAAATTCGCAACATCCCCCCAAAGATACACTAAAATACAAGACGATGTTACCTAGGGTCTTCGTGGCGAAATAAACGTTGCTTCAAGTGATTAAACTGCCATTGTACACAATCACAAGAGACACTTTCAGTAAGCAAGCTCCTCACTTCCGCTCATACACTGTGTTGATGGTCTAGCCATTTCTTTGGTACTTGAGCAGTGATTTTTTTTACGGAGACCGTGCAATTTGTCAACCATATTCACTGTTAACCGTGCGACCGCCGTAAGATCATCGCACGGTACACGCGCGGGGACCGTAGAAAGATTCTTTTAAGGCCGTGCGATTGCCTTGCTGCGATCATGCGATGCCTCTACGACGTGGTTACGGTTTATTGGCTTTTAGACTAAATGGGAATTTGACTTTTAGACCAAATGGGATAAGACGAAGTGGGAACAACCCGGTCTCCGTCAGGCCTTGCGATTTTTTTTTTTAAAATGTGTATAACTATTTTCTATACAAAATCGCAAGGATCCGTGGTACCCGTAAAACCATGCGGTGATCGCACGGACACCGTATGCCGCCGCACGATTTTGGAGTTACGGTGAGCTACGGGCGCCGTACTGGCACCGTAAGCCAAATGTTTACTGGGCTCAAGATTGATCATGACTACGGGCGCCGTACTGGCTCCGTAAGCCAAATGTTTACTAGGCTCAATTTTTTTTCATTATTTTTTAGGCTTCATAAGCATTACTTTGTCGATAGGATAAAAGTATAGAAAGTAACACCTAATATCCACCACCAGTATAGTGACAAGGATTGTAGGAAAGAATGTAACAGGAAAAAATAAAGTAAAAGAGTTACAAAAAAAGTAAGTCCTACATTTAAGTAACAGTATAACACTTAGTAATGGGTCTAGTAAAAAGGACATTAAAATCAAAGTGCTGTCAGCACTGTAAATCGGACATCATTGAGAGGCTGGGATAGTGCAATAGTTTACCAATCAAAAGGGCTCAAATTTGGACAATAAAAGTTTGTAAAGTCTTTGCCCAATTTGTGAGTTTTTTGTCTTAAGACTCCATCCTTTTGAGGACATCGCCAGCTCATCCAACCTCGTGGGTCCGATTTTGAAAGTTTGCTGATTCGATAGCCCTCTGCTAGTCTAGATTATTTCTTAGCAGATTTTTTACGTTGTTATAATGAGCACGCGCCAAGCTAAAAGCTTGTCTGTTAATATTATTCCTCTCTATATAGAGTTTAAAAGCCTGTGTAGCAACAAACATTTTTCATTAAACTATTTACAATTTTGATTACCGACATGTTTGTATTTCAAGCATTGGGTTTTCCCAAATACTGTAAATACATTTTCCCCCAAGAAACACGTGAAATCGCCAACTGTGCTATTTATATCTTTGGTTTCTGACCAATCGATTAAATCTAGCAGCACACTATGATTATTCATGAGTTGTTCTAAAAATAGATCACTCTTACTGCTATCCTATATCGGTTTATCGTATGTTTTTGTCGGTTTATTTGTTGTTGAAACAATTAATTGTTGTTAATTTTTCTTGATACTCAAATTTGAATTTATTGAAAATAGGATTGGAGCGTGATCAGAGTGCTCATTGAAATCAAATATTTCAAAATTACAAAATTATTTCTATTTGTTAACACATAGTCAACAGTACTCATTCCACCATGCGGAAAAAAAGTAAACTTCCCACACTCCCTGTTTGAGTGCAGACGACTATTGACCAATGACAAACAACTCAATTGACACATTTCGAGCAGACGATGTCCATTTGCATCTACCACGTGATCTGAATTTACGCGTGGGTTTTTACCGAGTGATAATCATAACAGAATTTGATTGGTTGTCAGCCCTACAACTGTAAATGACCGTTCCTGAAAAACATCAGAACAGTAATATTGTAAGTGCTACAAATTTATTATACAGTTAACCTATTGTACGTTTCAACTCCTTTACTCAACCGAAAATCTTGTTATAAACACTGAAAATTCTAACTGGTAATTACTAAAAGCGAAAATTACATCAAATTTTGTATAAGCCTCTTCTCTATTTGTCGAAAAGTAAATAAGATAAAAACAAAGTTTGTAGATTGTGACTGAAAAGGTCGTTTCTTCGGTGTTTGAAAACACATAATTTGGTTTGAACACATTGCTCAGAAGATAATGGTAAAAATGTAGTGGGTCAAACAGACTGGATTTCTGAAAAAACGGTATATATAAATCGACTGCTTCGCAGTCCGATTTAAAAACATCTATTTTAATCATGATATATGAACTTTGATAATTTCTTAATTTTCAATTTGGTAAAAAGGACTTAACACCTTGTCAGGTCATTTGTTATGCTTGTCAAGATCTTTGGTTTGTCATCTTAGGTGTGAAAGTTTACACTTTTATCCATTTAAAAAAGTAATGCTTATTATTTGTTGATTGTAAATAATTTTGAAACGTTTTAAGTTGATTCTCTTCCACATTTAGTATGAGTAAGTCTGTCTTAGTATTTGACCTGTTTGTAATTCATAAAAATAGCAGTAGTACAAATTAATCCATATGTAAACCTTTTTTTTACGACAACCACACCATCATCAACAACAAAAAAGACCTACTTCATCTTGCTTTCTGCTTTCGACAATTTTTCAAGTTGAAGTTCACGTTTAAGTTTATTGATTTTTAACTAGATAATTTAAGAAGCTATAAGGCCCATTTTGGAAATAAACAAGAATGAAATAAAAACAAAATTTGATATATAAAAAGATGTTATTTCGTTCCCGATACTTTCTTTTCGTAGCTGAAATTGTTACTTGCTTTCCGCTTACCACTGAAAAATATGTCAAAATTTGACATTCATAGGTGTTAAATTCTTCTTCCCCCCTTATTTTGAATTCTTTTGCACTATATTGGATAATGAATTATTAAACTCAATATTATTTCATCAACGTATATTTATAGAAATTTAACTATTAACTTTACTACTAGTTTGATTTTATAATGTTACTTTTTTTGTCTATTAATTTTTCGATTCCTAAGATCAAAAAAGAAATGCATGTATATTTCGAACTATGGCCAGCCTGCGAGATGGTCTCTTTCCCCAACTGACAGCAAGTGTCTTTAATCTTGACAATTAATGATTGAAATGATTAACAGCAATATTTTTCTAATTACTTCTATCTGTTGAGAGAGGGAAAGGTAGGGGGACAGAGGGTAGTGAGAGTGAGAGAGAGTGAGAGAGAGAGAGTGGAAGAGAGAAAGAGAGAGAGAGAGAGAGAGAGAGAGGGAGAGAGAGAGGAGAGAGAGAGAGAGAGAGAGAGAGAGAGAGAGCGAGAGAGAGAGAGAAAGAGAGAGAGAGAGAGAGAGAGAGAGAGAGAGAGAGAGAGGGAGAGAGAGAGGGAGAGAGAGAGAGAGAGAGAGAGAGAGAGAGAGAGAGAGAGAGCGAGAGAGAGAGAGAGAAAGAGAGAGAGAGAGAGAGAGAGAGAGAGAGAGAGAGAGAGAGAGAGAGAGAGAGAGAGAGAGAGAGAGAGAGAGAGAGAGAGAGAGAGAGAGAGAGAGAGAGAGAGAGAGAGAGAGAGAGAGAGAGAGAGAGAATTGGAGATTATTTTGTTAAAGGATATCATTTGTTTATAGTACTTGAATGATGTATGTAAGTGTGCTTGCTCGAGGAGAATTATTTAAAGTCCATATCGAAAATAAGAAATTGGTGTTTGGTGTTATGAATAATTTCTTAATGTGTTATCTTCATTGAATATAGATATTATTATTATTATTAATGATAATAGTTTTATTATATCAGATTGATTAATTCATCAATCATTCAGGATCTGTTCTTTTGAGATTTATTCATTTGTCCTTTCTTCCTTGATATGTTCTTTAATTGGCAAAAACTTCATTTCTTCTCATTTCTATTCATCTTAGAAGGCTTATTGTTTAAATATATAAAAGTCCGAAAATCACAATTTAAGATAGGTCTTCATACATCTTTTTATTATATAATATATTCATAGGCCTTTGTGATGTAAATTTATCATTTTGTAGGGGCAAGGATTTATATAATTTTTAAGGCTTTAGGAGATACGTGTCATGGTTTATTGAAACCGATAGGGAGGCCAATTATCTTATCTCTTTTGACACTGGGTGTCAAATTTTAAACATCCTGTATAGTTGACATTTTTTTAAAAATAGGAAAAAAATACAAGTAACCAGGTTAACAAATGCGATCAGTGATTAATCAGTGATAAATAGTGATACTGGACGGACAATTAGGACTATTGCGCATTTTTTTATTAACTGCTGTAAGTAAAAAGTCATCGTATTTATATTTTTCAAAGGAATTAGATACAAGCACCAATGATACACAAAAAGGGTAATCAAGTCGTCACCATCGATGGAACTATAATGCTCCAAAAGTGGTACTTGATTTTTTTTGGTATTCTTAACCTAAACTTTTTCAGTAAACTTATTCAAGATATACTATCCCTCGAATAAAGAGTATTACAGTATAATGTATTCAAAGAAATTAAATTCCATGGAATGTTTTTGTTGTTTTTTTCCCAGTGGGGAAAAGGCAAGTTTTGGAATCCTATATCTCGGAGAAGTGAGAATGCTTTTTCACGTCATGTGAATTTTACAATTGAAATACAAAGAACAACTTAAACGAAAGTCATAAAAAATAATGTAGATTTAAGCAAGTTTTTTGTTATTCATTGATATACATATCGTTAACTTAAAAAAATAGTTTTAGATACAAAAACACTCGACTACCGTTTCAAAATAAACAGATCATTTTCTCTATATTGTGAAATGGACCGATCGTCAAAACGTGTTGACTGAAACGGATTATAACCACTGCTTTGTTACGCGGTCAAATAACAGTACGATACTCATTTTCATCAAAAGCTAATTACATTTAAATTTCGTATCTAGATATTTAGATTATATTTATCATATAGGTAATAATAATAGAAAAAATATAAATGCCAATAATATCTATTTATTATTCCGTCCTTCCCTAATCGGGAGTCGAAAATATAGGTTTAAGACAGTACTTTTGATTGGCTGGTAAAAATTATGGCGAAAAATAGGCGTGCGCGTCCATATTTGGACGTGCACCCGTATATTTTTGGTGGTGCACGTCCAAATTATGGACGTGCACCCATATTAATACGGGTGCACGCCTAAAATATGGACGTTTACCCAAAAATAATACGGGTGCATCCCCATTATTTACGGGTGCACCCCCATTAATAAGCGTGCACGACTGTTTGCAGACTTTCGACCCAAACGGTACACCATAAAGAATGCGTGCCGCCGTCATCGACCGGGACCTCCAGATCGACAGTCCGACGCGCTACCAACTGCGCTATGACGGCGGTTCTTTTAACGGTATTGCATTTATTACGCAGCGGCTGTCTCTATTTTCTTACATTGGTATAACCACAATTTTTCAAACATCCGAGCCACCAATTACACATCTCACTTAGGCCCATTACTTATTATTCACCCATTGTTGGGAGATAAATGAAGCTTGTCAAGAAATGTGTAAAATGTAGAATATAAATTGTGCGATTAATGTGCATTTTACAGTGAATATTTGCCTAAAATATGAAAAAGTACCATTAAAAATAAGCATTGGCAATCGTATCTGCAGAATCCTATCCGACCAATCAACGTGAACGCATTAATATGTGTGGCATTTCAGTTTAGTGACGGACCACAGGATGAGTTCGAATTTTCGAGATTTCTTGTGTACGACTTTTTCGAGGTCTCATACAATGACTTATGAACAAATTTTGCCGAGACCGAGATGCTTGTTCGAGTTATCCGTAATGTTCGAAAATATCCACGTCGAGAAACTGCAGCTTGGTTGTTTTTTTATCATTCACGTTTATTTATATATACATGTATATCATTATAAAGCAAAAAATAACCTTTTTCCCTCCAAAATTGACATATTTATTTTCAGAGCATTTTTTTCACTGTTACTTTGTTACACTATTTATATAAAATTTAATCCTAACGAGATAAAATCGCCATTTTCTTTGTACATTACTAATATGAGCAGTCTTGCGAAAAGAAATCATCTTTCGTAAGTGCCTAGGCATTCGGAACATCGCTCGGACATTTCCGTAAACTGGAAAGTACCTCGGACGTAAGTGTAGTAATTTTGGGTCAATTTTTAGGTAATTTGGCTCCTGGTGGTACTTTGGTTAATATGCTTGAAAAAAAAGTAAATTCCTTTAATGCTTTCAGATCGTCTTTAGAGATCATTTAGGCATAAAATGATTTGAAGGCAAAACGCAGTAAAACACTGCGTTTTGTTTTCAAATCATAATATGCCCAATTTTTTACCTTACGTTGATTTTGCTTTTCGCAGCGTCATCCTCAGTTGTGTTTGTGACGTCATATAAACCCACGTGCGAAATGACGCGCTTTCATGGCAGCGCCCGTATTATTCCCGAGGTCTATTCCGTAGAATCGCCGAAGGTTCCCGATTGGTGCCTAGGTTCTCGACCCTCATCAGACTGCGCGATCTGCGCATACTGACTAAGATTGAATCTTCGCAAAGAACACATTTTTCTGGATCTAGAATGATTATTTTACTTTCCTTTGCAATTATTTCCGAAACTCAACTCCTGGTTGGTCTATGTTATACCAAATCCTTTTTTCCAAATATTTGTAACCCGTCACGCGCAAAGGGACCATCCGAGAATTCTGTAAAATGAATTATTGAAAAAGATATTTGATCCAGCATAGGTCAACCAGAAATCGTATTTCAAAAATTCTTTCACTGGAAGGTAGATTGATCATTCTAGATTCAGAAAATAAGCACGGTGCAAAAAGTTTCGATCCTAGTCAGTCTACACATTGCAAATTAACTTTAAGAGTACAAAAGATAATAAATCAAAATGTCTAGTTTGCGAGTACATAAAATAGAACAAGATTGGCTGTTCATTCAATTCAGAATCAAATTGATAAATGTTACTACAGTAATTGAATGTTAGAGTAATTTAATTTAGCAGATTCCAGACTGTTATGCATTACGATTGGCTGAAAATATCTTTTATAAATCAATGAAAATAATTCTTGGTATACAGCTTATATATGTTTGCTTGTACATAAAAGAACCCGATAGAAATCCGTTGTTCTGAAAATTTCAGAAATTAATTAAAAACAGTATTTTTAAAACTTCGTTGACACCAACTAGATCTAATATTTGATCAGTTGTACCATCGCACTGCACGATAAAGAATTGTAATTTATATACTAAAATCATGTCTTGTTCCGGAAACGATACCTTAATCCGAAATATCTGAGGGACATTATGTACCCGTATCAACAAGGTCGAGGGTATATAGTTTTAACATTGTCAATCTGTCTGTGTGTCTGTCCAACTTTCCGTCAGTCTCTCTTCAAAAAGTAACCCCCAAACATTGGCTTTCTTGCTTTCAGCCTATTAAAGATACAAAGCTCATATCCTGCACAATGGTATATCTTATACGTATATGCTGGTACAAAGGTTAAGGTCATGTGACAGGGTAAATGTCATGTCTTAAGGTAGTGGACCTGTAATAGTTTGGGAAGTAATGAACTTTAACAGTGTTAACCAAGGTTTCCTAATGATTTTCATTAGGAAACCTCGGTCAACATTGGGAAAGTTCATGAGTTCCGAAATGTTGCTAATCTATTACGGGTCCACTACCTTAAGGTCAATGCTTTGAAAAACTTGCTGTTTAGGGAGCACAAGTGCCTCATAAACACATCTTGATTTTGTTTCGGTTTTTTGAGATCTTGTCACAAAAAAATATACAAAGCATTATTACATTTTAAAAGCCACTTTACACTCATAAAAATATATATTTACGATAGTTTTTTCACAAAAAAAAACGAAGTAGAGTTAACAAATATGTGAAACTGGCAAGTCGAATGATTTTGGAATTATTTTGGAATGATATTAAATGAGTGTGGACCGAGTAGTAATTGATTTCCAAGGAAAGTAAATCACAATCGACAATTCTTCACTTCCATTGAATGAATTCAACGTCTTTTTCTGACTACTGTCCTCACTGTCAAATCAGACACTTTAAATCGACATCAGCCAATAAATCGTACAATTATTTTTATCGATTTAATTACAATATTGATCATTCTGAATAATTTTTAAGTATTTTTGAACTCTTTCGGGGCGCTTCTGTGTAATTTGAATGGGTGTTTGGAAAGAATGATTGGAACGCTCGCTGAACGATTGATTTTGAATGGTTTTGATCGAGATGAATGTCAATTTCACGATCTGATTAGCTGTATGTTGTATACAAACCTCGCTGAAAACATACAATTTGTTACATCGTGAAATTGACATTCACCTCAATCAAAATCATTCTAAATCGCTCACTCAGCGCTCCATTCATTCATTCCAAACACCCACTCAAACCATTCAAAAACGCCAAAACCCATTGAAAAATATAGAATCAACAACGTCATTCAAAATAAATTTTAATAGTGAAAAATCGCGATTTCACTTACCTAATTCAATTTGTTAGCGTCTCATAGGATCTTGAAGAAATAGGAAGATATGTAAAGAACTTCTTTGCATTTTTTATTAAAGGGAGGTAATCGATATCTCTTATTTTGTTCATGGATTACCTCCATTGAGTTTCACTCAAAGCTCGCTCCAAACACTCATTAATTTTCCTCCAAAATCATTTTTAAATCACCCATCTTGTCAATTTCAGAATGTTCTTAACTGTATTCACCACGATACTTTAAGATCAACCCTCTTCGCCTGTCATGAAATGTCATGTTCACCTTATCAGTGAAAGTCGAACATTTTTTAGAGTGAACGTGCGCTAATAACGCATTCGTTAGTTCGACTTTAACAGTATGTCAAGAAAAGGTAAGTACCATATGCAATATTTCATCTGATACAAAATTCCATGACTATAATACTAAAATATTCATGAAATGACAATCGATTTTAAGTTTGAGTACAAGTATTACGATAACTAAAACCATGAATTTGACAAGATAAATTATTTTGTCATGAATGTTGAATGAAATTGAATGAGCGGGAGGAGCGAGTTTTGGGGGTACTTTAAGAACATCGTGAAATTGACAAGATGGATGATTTTGGAATGATTTCGGAACGAAGTTGAAGGTGTGTGTGGAGTGAGTTTTGATTGAAATCAAGGGGGGGGTAATCCAGTATCGCTAATTTTGTTCAAGATGAACAAAATTGGCGATAAGTATTACCGCCCTTTAATAAAAATATGCGTACAAGTAATAAAGATAACTATCTATTTTTTCAAGAACATATCAGACCCTTACTATATTTATTATGAATGTAGTTGTTGATTTTATCTGTTTTAGTCATTTTGAGAGTTTTGATTGGTTTGAGAAAGTGTTTGGAATGATTGAATGGAGCGATGAGTGAGCGATTTAGAATGGTATCTCACGATGCTATCAACTGTTATTAAGGGATGGTAAAAAAGAATCGCTAATTTGATGGATATGTTATTGCCCCGTTTGATGATATCTATTTATGTGTCTTCGGGGATCAATCAGCCGCTTTAAAATCCACACTAGTCAATTCCCGCAGTCATTTGATAGTTTTGAATGAAATGTTGGTCTTTAAACAATTTCAAAACGTTTTCGAACTGTTTACGAGCGTTTTCGAATGTTATGAGTAGTTGTTTTTGGATGAATGAATGGAGCGCTGACCGAGTGACTTGGAATGGTTTTGATCTAGATGAGTGTCATTTTCATGATTTTATTTACTGTTATAAAAATCTTTAAGGTTGGCCCTAAAAATGCATATAAGCTCATCTATATTTTTTTCAAAATCAGCCCCATTAAATCAGCGGTAAAGGCACCTTGCTTCTTATCATGGACTTTAGCCTAATATCACCAGTTCGATTCTCACTAACAAACTTTCGGCATGTCGGATGGGGCGTTTAACCGCGGTGATGTGTATCACTGCTTACATCGAACATGTAAAAGAATCAGGCGAATCTCAGCAGTAGGTCCGTCCTATGTCTTTGTTTTATTTGCCGTAACAGCTTATCGTCTTTTGGTGGTTGGCGGTGATGATAAATAAACATGAATTCTTAAGCCTTTTGATTCTGTTACTTTCTTTATCATATAACCTACGTCGCAGGATGAAAATAACGTGTTTAATTATTTTTGGTATTACACAGGTGTTGTCACACGAGTGCAATAACTATTCAAATGGGCTAAGAGCGTAGAACGACGCTATTTTGTTTCCGATGAAAATGACCCCATTATAGATAATTCGAATTATGTGTTACACTGTAAATTTAAGGTTGTCAAGATTTTATGTCGATTTGTAACAAAGATTCTTAGCACATTATAAACCAACTACCGATTGTGTGGTTATAAAATACCGGATTCATTAAAATTGTCAGCCATAAACGATATTTTTTTTACATAACGTTGTTTACTACCCAAAGTTTGCTAAGCAGCAAACTCTTTCGCTGTCCTACAGGAGCCGATTTAAAAAAAAACATTCGTGTTCGTGTTTAAAATTGTACAATAATGTATTGACAAGATATCTAATGTATACATTACCCAATTTAACACGCTATTTTCTCGCGAGACTCGTGCAAAATGAGCTTACCTGTCCTTTCTCATTTTCTACATGTACAAGTTTCGTGTAGATGCTTAGTTTCTGTTTTTCAGTACTTTATTGACTTTTAAGTCGTTACTCATGGCTTATCCAAATGTCAAACGATTTTTATCTGTCGAACATTTGTGGCGTGCTGTAGGTATGGTGGAGCAATGGACTTTCCAACGTGATGTTGGCATGGTACTGGGGGTACACCATACTATTGTACCAGAGCTTGGGCACGATACCAACAGTATGGTACACCTGTAGGGAGACATGGTGGAAGTAGAAGTAGAGCTACCTCCGTCGCAGAAGACCGCAACCCAGCTACGACCCGACCTTCAAAACGCTTCGGGAGTGCGAGTTTCGACTCAAACCATAGTAACACGGCAGCATGAGCATAACCTGAGGTCAAGAAGACTGTGTATTCGTTTTTCGCTGTCCCGAGTTCATCGTCGGCGTCGTTTAACATGGGCATTGGACCACGTTGGCTGGCGTATAAGACGCTGGCGCTATTTACGGATGAGTCCAGGTATTGCCTGGACTACACTGAAAGGCGGGCTAGGGTGTGGAGAAAGCCGGGGGAAAGGTTTCAAACATTGCTGAGCACGATCGTTATGGGGTGGATCCATCATGGTTTGGGGTGACATCGGCTAGGATTGGCGGACTGGTCTTGTTATTTTAGAAAGAGGCACTCTGACAGCTCGTAGGTATATTAATAAAATCCTCAATACCCACGTAAGATTTTACGCTGGTGCTATTGGGGATGGATTCATTTCAATGGATGATAATGCCCGTCCACACAAGGCCCGTATAAGCCAAGAGTATCGCCAAGAAGAGGGCACTCCACGTCTGGACTGGCCGGCTCGCTCACCGGACTTAAATCCGATAGAGCATATGTGGAATGAGCTACAGGTCCGAGTTTCGGCTCGACAGGTCCAGCCAAGGACACTCCAGAAGCTCGGCCAGATCCTTAGAGAAGAATGGTCTGTTATTCCCAAAGAGTAATTCAGAACTTAATCAGGAGTATGCAGAGGCGATGTCAGGCTGTTATTGACAGTGTTGGGTCTCATACTCGTTATTGAACTAACTACAATTGAAAGAACACCCTTTTTGGTCAAATTCGATTTTTTCAATTTTTTAAGAAAACAGACCAATTTCTAGGGTCTCCCTGTTTGGTCTACATTGAAAGTCTTCTTATCAATATACAGCTTTATTTTCTTCTTGAAATTATATAGACTGATAACAATCGACCGTTTTCCAAAATTCTTATAATCAAATTTTATTTTTTCCTGAAATTAAAGTATAAAAAAGTTTTGGTGCTTAGCAAACTTTGAGTAGTGGTTTTGTAGACGGCTTAAACGTATTTATTGACCACTCATTCAATAGCCAATATACATGAAATAAAGCTATCTCGTACTTATACATCGTGGCAAAAAATATGGCGGTTTCAAAATATATGGCGGTTGACCAAACACAATTATTCCAGATCTTCTTGGGAGACTACAAAATGGCGGTTCTGTGGTTGTGGCGGAGGGATATATTTTTGAATTTGAAAGATCCGGGTACTTGTCAGCGGGAGCATTTGTACCGGAAGTCATTTTGGACTATCCGCATCTGGTAAAACAGAAATACGAGGAATTTGTGCATGCAGGAAGTGACGTCGTTCTTGCTTTTACGGTAGGCTTCATATATAACGTCACAGAGATTTGTAAATTAGAACCGTTTTTTTTTTATTGCGAAATTCTTGTGTAAATAATTCCTAAACATTGTGAAATGGCTCTACAGTAACGACTAATTCCATGTTTAAATGACATTAAGGGCATTTCATTAATATTAAGGGACTAATTAGATATTAAATAGATGTCACAATGAGATCATTCCAGTGTGTTTTAACTTGAGGTTAATTTACAAGATGTTTTACAGCCCATATATCTTTTTATGATTTTTTTTTTATTTAACGATTTTTGATTTTGTGAAAACGGTCACTGCATAAAGTGGTCTTTCAATTGCCGTGGTCGCTCATCAAGATGGACTGTATATTTGAATGGTGAACCCAGGCATCGACTTAATAGCCCATTTGCGAAATGATTTACCTTTTATTGTGTATGTACAGTTACGATACATACATGTACATTTACTTTTTCAGTACTACGGTCAACGCGAAAAGCTTCGAGTCATTGGACGTGAGGCGGATACTGAAGCAATGAACATTTCCGCTTTAAAAATGGCCCGAGAAGTTGCGGATGAACACGGGTGTCTCATGGCTGGTAATATTTGTAACAGTTCCGTTTATGTCCCCAATGACGACAAAGCTAATGCATATATAGAAAGCATGTTCAAGGTATGTCTATGCACTTATTATCCCGGTTTTGCTCTAAAGTATAGAGCGATTTTATTGACCCCGAATCTGACCCCTGCTATTTAGGTGAATAAAAATCCGACTATTCCTTCTCGGCTTTACACGTGCCTTCATGTGAATGATTATCAGCCGGTATTGAATGATATATATATTATGTATTATTGATAAAATATGTCGGTAATTATTATTTAAGCATTTCTTCCCTAAGAACAAATTCGGGTCAAATAAACCAAGGTATATATCGAGGTCCTTAGAATAATGTTGTCCTTTAGTGATTAATACTTACAGTTAGTTACATCGTGAGATTGACATTCTCCTCAATAAAAACCATTCTAAATCGCTCACTCAGAGCTCCATTCATTCATTCCAAACACTCACTAATTTGTAATGATTTAGTCACTCTTGTTATAAACAAAATTGTTAAATATTGTATGTATCATGGGCCGATGGCCTTAAATACTGAATAAAATATGTCTATGTCTAAAACATGTCTACTTAAACCATTCAAAAACGCTCAAACCCAATGAAAAATATAGAATCAACAGCGTCATTAAAAATAAATTTGGATAGAGAAAAATCGCGATTTCACTGACATACTTCAAAATGTAGGCGTCTGTTAGGTTCTTAAAGGAATATGAAGCTATCTAAAGATCTTGTATGTATATTTAATTAAAGAGGGGTAATCAATATCGCTAATTTTGTTCATCCTGAACAAAATTTGCGATATGGGATGACTTCCAATTAAATTCACCCAAAACTCGTTACACACACTCATTCAATTTCATTCTTAAATCATTCTTAAATCATCCGCCTTGTCAATTTCACGATGTTGTTAACTGTATCTTATTGCATGGTTATACGAAATAGAGTAACAGAAATTCAACGATGCTACTTTTGGGTTTTACAATTACCTGTGAACGCATGTGGATAGAGACCTTCATAGACATGAGCCTCTATGGCCCTTTCTTGCCTCTATGGTCCTTTCTTGCCTCTATGGTCCTTTTCTAATTAAATGGAAGAAATGCAGGGGTTCAGTGTACTGACTTTTTACACTTAGTAACGTCGTGAAATTGATATTCATCTCGATCAAAGCCATTCAATATCACACCCTAAGCACTCCATTCATTCATTCCAAACACTCACTCAAACCATTCAAAAACGATGAAACCCATTGAACAATAAAGAATCAAAAACGTCATTCAAAATAAATTTTGATAGAAAAAACTGACATAATTCAAATTGATAGTGTCTCATAGGTTCTTGAAGAAATAAGAATCTATGTATACATTTTTATTAAAAGGAGGTAATCAATATCGCTAATTTTGTTCATCCCAAACTAAATTTGCGATATGGGGCTACCTCCCATTAAATTCACACAAAACTCGTTCCACACACTCATTCAATTTTGTTCTAACCTAGGGTTGGATGAAGAACAACACATAGGTGGTGTTTACTGCTTTATCAACAAACTCGAACTATCCACGTCCGGACATATTATTAATTAAAATAACAAGGACCTTTACGTAATGTTACCATAAATAGGTGTAGCCGTAATGCTATTGCTAGAACATAACAAATTTCATTCTTAAATCATTCGAAAATCATTCACATTGTCAATTCACGATGTTGTTACCTGTATTTTATTATACAGTTATACAAAACAGGGTAACAGAAATACAAGGGGTCTACTTTTGCTTGTACAATTACCTGCGAATGCATGTGGATAAAGACCTTCGTAGGATTGAGCCTCTATGGCCCTTTCTTGCCTCTATGGTCCTTTTTCTTATTGAATGTTAGAAATGCAGGGGTTCAGTTAAATTACATTTTATGAAGAAAACTTTCAATTTCTTTTTGTGGAAGATAATATGAACAACTGAGTCGAAACAAAAGAAGAGATACGACTTAATCTTCATCCATATGTCAAAAAGCTATAAAGTGGAAAAGATTTAACATTGATGCAAAACACACCAACTGAAGTAATGCTGCACAATGCATGGACACCTAATTGTGTTTGTAAGGAAATGAAAGCCGCTTTGAACAATCTTTCAGTTATATCGCAGAGGCTAGAGCACATAACAATGGATTCCTGGTATTTCTCACAACAGTACCACCATCTCATCCTTTCCTAGCTTCCAGCTGCTATTCCACATAGATCTACTATTATCAACCTAGTGGTGACAGACAACTAGAAAGGATGATTGCCGCCGTCGGGGATCAAACCCAGGGCCTATATGGATACCCAGGCTACTATCGTCATATGTTGAACCTTATTTTCAAGACATTGTAAAAATTTTAAGTTATGAATGTACATACTTCATTGTAGGAACAGATTGAGCTAGCAGTGAATTATGGGGCTGACTATATAGTAGGGGAGACGTACTGTGATCTTGGAGAAGCCAAACTCGCTTTGGAATGTATTAGGAAATATGGAAAAGGTACAGAAAATCAATCCCTTTGTCCAGGACTACAAAACGGTACAAACTGTTTGTAAACAATACCTGCATGCTTGCAAAGCGGGGTATAATTTGCAAATAATTTCGACCGATTTGTCATCCTGAATGCATTCGAAACATCACTCGGCCATTTCCATAAACTGCAACAGACCTCGGATGTATGTAAGGTGGATAGGTATGTAAGAAAAACTAGCACTGTAGATTTATATCTTTTACAGTAAATAACGAATGACGAATCATTCTCAAAAATTAAGATTCTTTCAGCCGTTATTTAAGAATCTAAAGACATTTATATTACACTCACAGTTTCGATGGCTAACGCCATTTAAACTGACGTCATCGAGTTTTTCCAATGTTTTCCAGTAATTTATAAAAATAGTCCGTCTATGTACATCAGAGGTTGATCGTGAGATTGGCCGAGTGTTGATCCGAATGATCCTGAATGCAGGGAAAGCCATTTAAATTTCCAAAACGAACTTTATCAGAATTTTTTTAAATGATATTTTATATAATAGATATACAGATAACTATTTTATTAAATGAGGGTATTTGAATATCGATTGTTGCATTGTCAAACGTTTTCGAAAAAACTATTGATAATTAACAGAAAAAAACACACAGAAAAACAGTCTAAAGAAACTTTGAATAGTTTAAACACCATTTTCGTATTACCCCATAAAATATAAATTCTACCTATTTAAGGTTGTCCGGCTGTTATCACGATGTCCGCATCGACAGGTGACGTCACAGCAGAGGGTATTGATATTGTAGATGCTCTGAAAGAGTTGGAGGACGGCGGGGCAGATGTTGTTGGTCTAAATTGCGGTCGTGGTCCGGAGACCATGATTCCGTTACTGAGGAAATTAAAGATGGCTTTGAAGGTTTGGAAGATAATTACCACGTTCAATTTATCCTAAGATTCGAAGGACAAGTCGACTTTATTTCAAATATTATTGTATAAAAATTCACGTTTTCCGGTCGTTATCGCCATACGTTAATGGACAAAACCCGGACGATAACGGAAGTAACCGTTTTGTTCAGCGTAAACATTTGACCCTCAAAATGCTCTAAGGCCCTAGTAAGGCCCTGGTGCTTCGCACTTGGGCGTTTAACCATTTTTCGGAGCTCAGCAAATGCTATCGACCTCAAAAACGAGAATCGTTTATTAATTTACATGTGGACATGCAACATGGAGGACTATTTTGCATCCTGTTATAAGCCAGGTTTAACTAGAAAGAAGAAGTCAGCAACTAACTATAGATAATGTTTAATGAATGGAGGATATCGAATAAAAGGTCAAAAACACCAAATCTATAAAACGAGGCTTTTCAAAAATATTTTACGGGGTCATTTCACTCCTGTGACCTAGGTCATATTATATATATAAAAAATAATAAACCATTAAATAAAAGCTGAAATGAAATGAAAAAAACAAACGGTTTCTTGCAATTGAAATCTTGACATTTGTTACTTATTTTTTTAATAGTTAAAAAGATTCCGTTGCATTTAAAGTAGTTAATTAAGAAAGCTGTAATTAGAATTTGGTTCAATCAGTGTCTTAACTTGCATCTTTTCACAGGTTCTGCTTACCTTAGGTGTAGTTGAGAAAGACATAAAAAACACTATTTGATGGCATTTGTTTGTATAAATACGCTCTGATAAACAAACAAATACACAAGCAAATAAACACAGCATTCCAGTTGTATTCTGACGTCAGGAGCACCCAAATGTGCACTCTCACACCTTCCCTGCGTTCAGGCTGAATACACGGGGCTAACTGTTTGCCAATTAAACCCCGCTTTGCACGCTTACTTGCGTGCAAAGCGAGGTAAAATTGGCAAACGTTTTGCACCGTTTGATCACCCTGATCGCAGGGAAGAACTATAACAACACCATTTCCAAGCATTACAGCCTTTGTTGATAAAAAGTTGGTAAAAATCTAATTCACAAACTTTTCAACTTCAGGGCCCAATAGCTGCACTACCAGTAACGTATAGAACGACACCAGAAGTGCCGTGTTTTCACGGGCTTAAAATACCAGGGACAGGTAAAGATATAAAGAAAAGCTCATTGAAGCCCTTAAAAAAAGAGAAAAAAAAACAGACAGACAATTATTATTTTATATTGCATAGTCTTGTAGGTATGTTTGAATTAACTTCAATAGCATTTACCCCTCTTTCGTTCATTTCATCCTAAAGGTTCTGACGTTTTCTAAGCGGAGCCCTAAAATGACGTCATTATGAAAGCGTTAAATGGCGCAAGTTATGAATGTTTAACATTTTGTCTCAATTTTGCCGTAAACAAATAAGACAATCGTTAGCTTTTCAAGTAATAGAGATTGATATTTCATTGAGTGAACAACAAAGCTTTATTTTCCCTCGTGACTTCTCCACTCGTGAAAATGTAGCTTTTGTTGCTCACTCATTAAGATAAAAATAGAAAGTTAGGGAAATAATGCATTCTTAAACATTTTATACTTAACAATACTTTCAGGGACCTGATGGACTTGCTCTTTTGGACAGGTCTAAATAGATATTTGATTATAACTACAGTTAAGAACGTCGTAAAATTGACAAAGTGAATGATTTTGGAATGGTTTTGAAAATGAAATTGATTGAGCGCGATGAATGGATTTTGAGTGAATATAAAGGGAAGTAATTCATTATCGCTAATTTTGTAAAGGATGAACAAAATTAGCGATATAAATTACCTCCCTTTAATATAATTTGAATAAAAGTTTTGTAAATAGCATCCTATTTCTTTAAGAACCTCTCAGACGCTTCTACAATTCCAATAATGTCAGTGAAATCACGATTTTTTTCTGGCTTTATTTATTTTGAAGGGCATTGTAGATCCTTTCTTTACAGTGGGCAGGAGCGCTTTTCAATGGTTTAAGTGAGTGCTTTAACTAAATAAGTGGAACGTTAGGCGATGGATTTGGAATGGTTTAGCTCGAGATGAATATCAATTTCACGATGTTCTTAACTGTTTGAGCTGAAAAACTTGACGTTCAAATGAAATAAGGATCGCGTAAAGATGTGGCTGTTGACGTAAGCTGTCGTGCAAGTTATCATCCATGTCCATTAAACCACAAAATTAAAAAAATCTATCAACAGAACTTTGCTAGTTCTTTATCCTTACAGATAAGAGAGCATTTCCCCTGGATCTGTGTGCCTGTGTATGCAGCCGACAACAAGTTGAAGAGTTTGCAAAAGAAGCCTACGATCTGGGTATACAATATATTGGCCTATGTTGTGGGAACTCTGGATCCATGACTCGTATTATAGCAGAGACATACGGTCGAACCCCACCGGCATCCAAATATCGACCTAGAATGGAGCAACACTACATATTTGGTGATAAGACGAGGTTTAATAAATATCACACAGAACATTTGGCGAATGCGAAAAATGCATTAGAGTAGTGAAGAACAACCCTGTGTTCAAAATAACAAAACGTAGCAAACTTTTCGCAAATTATACCCCGTATTGCAAATGCACTTGCGCGAAAAGCGGAGTAGGCCTACAATTTGCAAACAGTATGCCACGTTTCGTTATCCTGAACGTAGGGCAGACAATAACAGTATATTCTGCGGAATGAATTATCTTTTGTCAAGTTGTTGTGTTTAAAATATTGTGTTAATTAAATGCATTTCTTATGACAACATGTATACTATGCATTTTTGTATAACGAATCGAGAGAAATAAACCGCAAAATTTTGCTGTTATAGCTAGAATTAATATATAATTTGATAACAAATACCACATGATCTCTACGCTGGATTATTTCTCACCTCAAAATATTGTGCGTGATCATTCAAATGTAATTGATTTTTTTTATTATTATTCATGTAATTTCAATGATGTAAATATTTATTATAAGCACTCCAAACATTCTATTAGTTCCCTTAACTGCTCGCCTTTTCCTTATATGGAAATTACGTTACCTATGTGGTAGTCATGTGTTGTAGGCTCTTTCCCAAAATACTGCGCATTTCTATCGACCTTTTTGGAACATTTTCGACCATTCTACGATTGGAGCTCGGCGTACTTTCGATGTTGATCATGAAATACTAGATGGATCGAAGGTGTTCCGATTGCTTTCATGTGTTCAAGATGACAATACTTTTTCGAACGTTTTTAAAGGATTCCTCTATTTGCACATACAGTAAAACTTGTGTTAAGCGACCACTAAGGGGACAACCAAAAAGCGGACGTTTATGGGAATGGTCGCTTAATACAAAATATCATAATAAATGTGAGTGTTCATTTTGATAGCATTTATAGATGGTCGGTAAAGTTTTACTGAATCCTTGAAGTTTATGGAATAAACGTGGTTTATAAAAGATCGTAATGAAACTGGCCATTCTTCTTCGAATTCTACTTTCACTTTGCTGTTTATTTTCATCTGGCCCTATTATTTCATAATAATGAGGTCACGTGATAAGAAACAGCCATTCAATAAACTCACCCAGAGTCATGTGATATATTCAGCCATTTTCATTGGCCATCTTGTTATGAATCTCATTAACTTTCGTCACATGACCTAGGAAGAATCCTCGTTCTGAATTCTCTTTGTTTACTAGTCAAAATTCTCTCCGTGTTTCATTTCGATCTTATAATTAACTATTTATCAATTAAACCGGATACTTTATAGTTTATCAGTAACTAACTTTCTCTTATACAAGTCGTGACTCGGATCTTCATAGTGGGACTTTGACAATCGTGCTATTATCGGAATAATTCAACATAATTTGTGTGGACGAATTTCGATCATCCGAAATGGCGACTAGATCGAAAACAAAGAACTTTGACATGACCTCGGTTGATAATTGGGGCGTGAAGGAATTGCGAGAGGCCTTGGCGAGGAAAGGTATACGGGCTCCTAACTCTATGAGTAAATCCTCGTTGAAAGCTTTATACAACGAAAACAAAAATTCGGACGACAGATCCACAACCGAGCCGACATCGAGCGTTACCCCTCCCACTCTTCAACCTCAAGCGGCGAATTCCAATCCTCCTCAAGTCGCCAACCAGCATTCCGGTAATCTCGACCCTAGTTTCACGGCATGCCTAAATACGCTCAGCACAACCATGGCGGCCTTCTCGAATACGATCTTACAACTAAACTCTGGACAGCGCACGAAACAACAAGAAGAAGCACCAACGTTGGACGACGTCTACCAAGGTAAATTCTCTCCCGCCAGTTCTACATCCGATTTAGATCGTCTCCGACATATTGCTGCCCAAACTCCAGGAGGCTTACCAGCTAGTCAAATAAGCCACTTGGATATAGTGTCAGACTCACTCAAGCTCCAGATTCAATCCGGTCGTGACGTCAACTTGGCTTCCTTGCTGATACCAGGCTTTGACCTAGAGAACAGAGAGTCAAGGCATGATCCTCGATTAAGGAGAACACTCTCTATTGAACAGTTCCGTATTGCCTTTGGGAAATACAAAAGGATTATGTGCCAAAAATGGCCACATCGCCAGGAAGAACTCACTCAATATGAGATAGACATTGGTAGGATCCATCAATTCTATGGGGACAAATTTTATGATTACCACCTCATGTTCTCGAGCAAATCTGCGGAGGCAATCAAACAAAAAATCCCAATTAGCTAGGCAAATCGCGACACTGAGAATTTCCAACTTATTTTGGGGGGTCTAAAAGCAAGGCAATGTGGACATTGCTCCTCAACCTTGCATGTGACAGATTTCTGCGAGTACCACAAAGACCAACCAAATGTGCCATCTTACTCTCCTAGATCACAACCAGCTACATATAGTCAACCACGCCATACCCCCTACCAAAAATCTCGGGATATTGATCGTTTCGGCCGCAAGATAATAGCTCACAATGGCGTAGAGATCTGCAATAACTACAATAGCGATAAAGGATGTACTCGTCGGGGCTGCCCAAGACTCCATGGCTGCCTTTCTTGTAAAAGTTCAGGTCATGCTCAGAACAGATGTCCCAAAAAACTCAACTCGGATCTTAATTCAAAGAAAGCGACTAAGGCCGATTGACTGCAAGCTTCAACACCTATAGATATTCAAGCATTACGGTCTGAACTCAAAAATCACCCCGATAGGAATTTTGTAAACTATCTTTGTAATGGTCTTAGCTACGGCTTTGATACTTTGATTAACCCTCTACCTCAAGAATCTAAAGTTTGTAGGAATTTGCAATCGGCTTTGAACCAGCCCGAGGAAGTAGACTATCTAATCAATATGGAAATTCAAAATAATTTTCTTGTTGGCCCTTTTGAAGTTCCTCCTTTTCCAATCTACCGTATTTCCCCTATAGGAATAGCAGAAAGAAAATATTCGGGTAAGAAACGTCTGATTGTGGATTTGTCTGCACCTCACAATGAATCATCCCACAATAGCATCAACAGTCTCATTGACAAAGATGCGTGTAGTCTTAGCTACGTTGAAATAGATGATGCCATTCAAGCAATCAAACAAGTTGGTAGAGGAGCCATTCTTTGTAAAACTGACATTTGCAATGCATTTAAACTTCTGCCCATCAGGCCTGATCAAATGCCTTTTCATATGATCAAATGGAAGGGACTATACTATGTTTACACTCGGTTGGTCTTTGGTAGCCGTTCTTCACCCAAAATTTTTGACCATCTATCCCAAGCTATATGTTGGATAGCCAAAAATAATTACAAAATAGACATAATCTTTCACCTGCTTGATGATTTTCTCACGGTTCAAGACCCCTTATCTGACGGGGAACGTACCATGGCCTTAATAACCCTCATTTTCAATAGGCTGAAGATTCCTATTTCCCCTTCTAAAACGATAGGACCAACCCCTTGTCTTGAATATCTTGGTGTTATCCTGGACTCAGAGTCTTTAGAATCGAGACTTCCAGAGGACAAAGTTTCTCGAATAATCCAGTTTATTTCTTTACTCTTGAACAAGAAATCCTGTACCAAAAGACAGCTACTTCAATTACTGGGACACTTCCAATTCGCATCTCGAGTTATTCGCCCTGGTAGAAGCTTTGTTTCATATCTAATCAATCTATCAACAACTGTAAAAGAGCTCCACCATTATGTGCACCTTACTAAAGTTTGTAAAGAGGACTTAGAAATGTGGGAAAATTTCCTCCAAAACTGGAATGGAGTATCTATGTTCTATGAAGATCAATTTGTGACGTCCGATGACATGCAACTTTACACTGATGCAAGTTCTACTCTAGGGTTTTCTGCATACTTCAAAAACAAGTGGTTCTGTGAAAAATGGCCAGCTGAAATATACCATAAAGCATCTATGGCCTTTTTGGAACTGTATCCTATCGTTGCTGCAGCTGTTTTGTGGAGCAAACAATGGTCGTGCAAAAAAATCATATTTTATTGTGACAATGAAGCTACAGTAAAAATCCTAAACAAGGGGCGTTCAAAATGTCTCAATATAATGGGCCTAATGAGGCAATTAACATGGCTAGCTGCAACAAATAATTTCACATTTAATGCGCGACATATTCCCTCTCGGACCAACGTAATTGCCGATGCTCTGTCTCGATTTCAGATGGAAAGATTCCTCAAAGCAGCACCAAACGCAAATCTACTACCAGAGAAGTGTCCAAAAATTTCGGACGTGATTTGGAACTACAATCCACAGTAGATGAACTATGGAACTCTGCTCTAAGCTCAAATACAAAGAAAGTTTACGATTCAGGTGTGAAGTGTTACAGAGAGTTTCTTACCGAGCAACAAATCACAGGCGCGTTGGACAAAATCCCCCCTATCTCAGAAGACTTGCTTATACAGTTTATTGCTGTGTGTCATAAATACCAAAACCTCAAATACTCAACAATAAAACTTTACCTGTGTGGTTTAAGATTCTTATACGTCATGGCGTAGAATTACCTCTAGCCTCAAATTCAAGAAACGTGCAAGTGCAAACTTTCCTACAGTCTGTCAAAAGAAATCAAATCTCATCCAAACGCGAGAGACTCCCAATAGACAATATTATCCTATCACAACTAGTCGATTACATGAACAAAGGTTGCTTTGGTATCTATGAAGACAAACTAATGATTGCGACATGCTGCCTTGCGTTTTTTGGGTTCTTGCGGTGCGGAGAGTTCACTACAAATACAAGCTTTTCAATGGATGACCAAAATCTACTATGTATCAATGATATCAGCCTGTCTCCAACCAAGCTAACACTCACTTTACGTCAATCTAAAACAGACCCCTTCAGACAAGGTGTTGATATACATGTTTTTGCCACGAACAATCAAGTGTGCCCAGTATCAGCAATGTTCTCATATCTGAAATACAGACCAGCAACTCAGTCACCGGCCCTCTTTGTAACTGAGAATGGTTTGCCCTTAACTCGCAATAAATTTATAAGCAATTTGAAATTCGTGCTACAGTGCTTGGGCCATGACGATTCGAAATACAATGGACATAGTCTTAGAATCGGAGCTGCTACTACTTGCTCCAAAATACGTTTGGAAGACCATTTGATAAAAACTCTAGGACGATGGTCATCCGACTGCTATACTACATACATTCACACCGACCCACAGACCATTAAAGAAGCACAGCTCTCCATGTCAAAATACCAGTCTTAAAGAGAGCTTCATTTTCTTAAATATGAAAGATTGTTTATGGTATCAGGATGGAATAGATTTGGGGATTGAAGTGTTGTATTGATATATAATTTTTCTTTCTCCAGGTCCCTTTTTCTCACCACTCATTTCTAATATCAAAGGGTCCATTCTTAGCCCTTTGCTGTTTAATCCCTGCTTTTTACGTGCCCGTCATTTTATGATTGGGAAAACATTGTGAGGGGGGAAGAGGTTGCTTCTGACAAGCAATTTCTTCTTTATCCACACTATTTTCTACCCTACCGAATGGTTATTTTTCAAATTAATGCTTTTTGAATTTTCTTCTGCAAACCTTTGAATTTGGACAGGTCTAAAATTTTGTAAAACGGGGAAAGGTTATGATTATGGATCCGGGGATTTGGAAGTTGTATTGACATGCGATTTCTTGGTCTCCGGCTTTGTTTTCACCATACTAAGAGTACTTGAAATGTCATTTCTTGTCACAGGAGCAGCTGCAATCAGTGAGCAGTAGTAGCACGTCAGACTGCTACCAAAAAGGCCCATGGTTCAACCCCCAATCGCAGCATTCGTCCTTCCAAATTTGTCTCCAATCAATAGCTTAGACATAATAGCAGACAGCAGAACTATGTGGCGAAAGTATTGGGGCAAGGAATACCAGGATCCAATCGTCGGGCGCTCAGCTGTCATGATTTAACTAGAATCTAGGGAATTGGCTCAACACCTTTCAACATTTTCATAAGGGAGGAGTTGGATTTGGGGACGGGGCATGGTATCAAAGTGCTATTTTCGGTCCCCTGCTCCATCTCTTGCCATACACTTTTTAATATGGAAAGGTCATTTCTTGTCACTTCATATAACAAATGGAACGGGAATGGATTGGGGGAGTGAGGCATTGTATCAAAATGCAATTTCTCCTGTCCCCTGCTCCGTCTTCTTCCCTTACAGCCAATGCTTTAAATTACAGTCTGACAGAAATCCTCATAAGCACTGTAGCTTATCTCACTTTTAGCTATTTTCCATATCAATTTATCATTTTTATCACCTTTTTAAACTCCGTTGTATCACTCTTTCATTACTGACTGGATTTTGTACTATTTATCTTCATCCATATGTATGAACATGCTTATACGTATCACCTAATGTGACAGTGGCCCAGATGTTGTATGCTTATGTCGACATCAAAGCCACTAGTAATATAGATGAACTTCAATTTAGAATAATGTGCATCAAATGATGCTGTTAGATTATTTCTACATTTGGCAGGAGGCCCAGGCTCGGATTGGCCTCGAGACTATTCCAGCAGTCCAATCTTGGTCTGGGTCTTCTCCAGCATATCAGACAAGTTTTGAACATGCCACACTTTCCACTCTTTGATTTTAATTTAAAAAAAAAAAAAAAAAAAAAAAGAACAACTGGGTTTATCGACCCAGATTGGATTGACATTATTACAGTTCAGTCTTAGTCTCCTGCTAAAGATGTAATATTCTTGGATTCAGCATTGTTATTTTCAGGGTTCACTGTATAACCAACTCTTATAATGCCAGCTACACCAGACTGTCTTTGCATAATAAGCCTGCTGTTGTTAGTTACATTCATCAACCTGCCACATAGGTGTAAAAAAAAAAAAAAAAAAAAAAAAAACCAGCCTGCTATCGTAGGTTTCGTTTTCAATACCTGCTATCGTAGGTTCAGTACTCAGTACACAATCATAGACCTTTCTTCACACATTTCAAATACATCACCGGCTATCCTAAATATGGCCTGCTATCGTAGGCTGCTTTCAAGCCAGTTCAACTTCACCTGCTATCGTAGGTCCAGACTGCTATCGTAGACTGGTTTTCAGTTGGCTCTCAATACAATACCTGCTATCGTAGGGTTGTTTTCAGTCACATCTCTCTACTATACCAGCTATCTGCTACCATTTGCTAACTTTTATGCAAAGCATGATATCAGCCCTATTACTATTCCTGCTATCGTAGGCATAGTGCAGTCTTTCAGCTCATATGACTATGCCTGTTTCGCAGGTACAGTCTGCCGTCATCGGTTTTCATATTATAAGTACAGCATGCTATGGAAAGCCTACTCTGCGATACCTGCTATCGTAGGTACGACCGGCTATCGTCGACAAAACTCAGCACCTGCTATCGTAGGTCCAGTCTGCTATCGTAGACTTCATTTGCAATACCTGCTTTCGTAGGTAAAGCCTGCTATCGTAGGCCGCTATTCTCATTATTACACTCCCAATGTTCTGAAACTGCTTGTCAATAACAAAGGTTTAGAGCCTGGCCTCTTAGGTGCCTTCACTGCTGATGCATCTACAGCCCACTTGCACTAGCCCTCTGTTATATGATTGATTTATTTCAACTCATTAAGGGTATTAAGTTTGCTTAACAGATTCTAGCCACGCTTAAGACTGACATGCATAAGGAAAGTTTTGAATTATACATTATTCTTCCCCTCATCTTAAGCTTCTAGCAGGGTACATTTCTGGCATCTATGCACTTTGGACTGTGACACCGAATCCCGAAATGTACCAGTTGCTACCCGAATAGAATGTTTAAATCCCATGTTTTAATTGTCTTCATATCTTTATGAATGTAATCCCCCCTTTTTTCTTTGATTGTATTGCTCAGCAATGACGAAACCTTCTTTCCTGGGGACAAAACATCATGTCAAAGGCCAGTCATGCAATTCAGCTTATTCCTTTGACACAATGTTTTCCTTGGGCACAAGGCATTATTTCATAAAGCCTCTTAACCCCAAGAAAGAAGGAGGCAAGCTGGAACAGTCCTCACCAGATTCAATCTACCTCTTCTGTTTATATTTGTTCTAGTCATACGAGTCTGGTGAGATAAACCAGTTTTGCCACAATAAATGATAATGTATATATGAACGTTGTCTTACTATTTACTTAACCCTCTCATAATGGAGATATGTTATAAATTGAAGTTTATGGAATAAACGTGGTTTATAAAAGATCGTAATGAAACTGGCCATTGTTCTTCGAATTCTACTTTCACTTTGCTGTTTATTTTCATCTGGCCCTATTATTTCATAATAATGAGGTCACGTGATAAGAAACAGCCATTCAATAAACTCACCCAGAGTCATGTGATATATTCAGCCATTTTCATTGGCCATCTTGTTATGAATCTCATTAACTTTCGTCACATGACCTAGGAAGAATCCTCGTTCTGAATTCTCTTTGTTTACTAGTCAAAATTCTCTCCGTGTTAAAGCCCGTTAGAATCGTTTTATTGAAACGACTCTGGTAACATTCAATAATAGCCAACGTTTAGTTACAAATACCAACTTTTTCAGAGATTTTGTTCACAGTGAAGGGACTTTTTATGGCGGTGGCTTAATAGACGTGGTCGCTCGAGCAATATCCACTGTTTTTGAACTTGCTAACCTTTTCAAAATATTTTGCGAACGTTTTCAAAATTTTATTCCACACTCAGTAAATTATACAGTATAAAGAGTATCTATAATTGTAGATGTCGATGTATCTTCGGAATCATATTCATGAGTCTTATTATGTATTCTGCATAAAGGTCAGCTTCAAGTCAATATACATTCGATTCATTACATTCAAACCAAATTTATATCTCGAATACGCTATTGTGACTTGTGAATACAGTACATTTGTATACAACCGACGAGTCAATATAGCGAATTCTATTCTGCGTAATTAATGAACTGGCAGGGCGGGGCTTAACCGTGACGTAATTTGGCGAGTTTACTTTTAAATAAGTTAGGTTCTTTCAAATTTTAGTCGGTAATCATCGTTATCGCGTACAAATAACTGTATCCTAAAACATAAAGAATTCACGTGCTTTGAGAGAGTGAACACATTTCATCGTTTGGTTACCAAGGCCTCGTAACTTCAGCTTGATTAGGCTGAAGTTACGAGGATTTGGTTACTAATACACGATTTAAGGTCTCGAGTTATTTATGTCGACTCTCTTTAGAAGTAGGTCATTTAAGATAACAGCTGATTTCCCTTAACCTTAAGTGCAACTACCCGTTACTTAGGCTCCCCCCTGCCAGGGCATTAATCATGAATAATACATATACACGACTTATTCAATTTATTGCGAAATATATTACAAAATGATTAAGTTTGTTAATCTCACGATGTTCTTCACTGCATCTACGACATAAAATGAAGATACGATTGTAACCGTAATCATTTTATCAAGGTATCTTAAATAATCGGTGCATGCGCTGTAATTAACTTTATCTTTTTAATTGACAATTTAGATATGTCGGACACAGGTAAGCGCTATTTCTATTGTCTAACTTTCTTTCACATACTTTTACAAGCCGCCGAAACAGCTCAGAACTTGGTTGTGCTTTATAGGGCTCGTTATCCATGATGGAAAATCATACTTAACCGTAAAAAAGTTTATGTCGTATTTCGATGCAAAACAGGAGTCTTCCACCGGATTTAAACAGTTTTGTTTATAAAGAACGTCTAAACAAGTCCTGCTTTCAGGAGGTCAAAATAGTTCAAACCGTTTGCGAATCATATCCAGCTTTGCACGCAAGTCTACGTGCAAAGCCGGGTATAATTTGCAAACAGTTTTCACTGTATTGTCATCATGATCGCAGGGCTTGTCGCGTGATGAGTCAAAAAATGTACAAGTAATGATAAAATGAAATTGTCAAACTAAACTTGGTGTTCCAGACACATCCATTGATCATTATTGTTAAATGTTGAGATTGTAAGATGAACGCATTTTTATTTAAGCAGTGATTTTATCATTAAATGCACTTCTTCTGTCTCATTTTTGTGGGTTTGTTTTTCACTTTTTGCTGTATGAAAAACCTTCTAATCTACAAGACCAAAAGAAAAATCCTTATTTCTATCATTTTATTCATACATAAATAGTACAACCATTCTCAGAAATATAACTTACTCAAAGGCAAAGAAGGGCAGAAGCTTTGGAATTGGCAAACTTTGCCATTGCTGTGTTTCTGAAATCTGAACTTTGTTGGTTCTGAAATGACTAGGTTGTTTATATAGTAATATATGAGCAACGCCCTACAAAAGAGGGACAAAATTAGTGCATTTCATGTTAAAATCACTACTTTAATGAAAATGCATTGACAAAAAATATCAAAGGACAATAACTACAAGATAAAAGTAGCAGAGTATGGTTTCTTGTACATCGCACTTTTCCGATATTGTCCGAAAAAAGACTTTGACGGACGAACAGACAGATGGTTGTGTTGTTGTTGTTTTCTCAAAGTCGTTTTTAAATCCGACAGTCTTTCCGTGTTCGATTTCATGCTGGTAGCTAAAAGAAAAGGTCGATATATTATTTTTCCCCCAGGTTTAGTTTTATGCTACTAGAAAAAAATAGGCGATATAATGGCTTACTCCCCGTTAAACCCTTGAAAGCCATACAATGTTTAAATATTGTTCAGACAACTGTTGTAATTCCTTCGCAATCCCCCGATCCTTTCTTGAAAACTGTTCGACTTTACCACACTCATCTCAAAATTGAGGGGTTTGTTCAAGACTATGGTAAGTGCCTATATATTTATAGGCACTTTCAATAGTGTTGCACTGACGTCTGGAAATGCTTCCTATCTGACTTACACATGATGATTTATAAACGAACATCATCTAATTTTTGTAACCAGTATTTGTTTGTAATATGATCGGATTCCAGGCCTTCTCGGGAGACTACAAAATGGCGGTTCTGTTGTTGTTGCGGAGGGATATCTTTTTGAATTTGAAAGATCCGGGTACTTAACAGCTGGTGCATTTGTACCGGAAGTGATTTTGGACTATCCGCATCTGGTAAAACAGAAATACGAGGAATTTGTGCATGCTGGAAGTGATGTTGTTCTTGCATTTACGGTAATAAATTTACGACATAGCAATTACAAAATTAAGTCTAAATGCGAAGAAAGGAAGAATCTAACATTTATAAATCAACTTAATTATAACAACCAAAACTAAGGAATAAAAGATTAACAAAATCAACGTCTTAAAAGAAGTATTTTTGTTGGTCCTTTTATTAGTTTATTTCAATATGAAGCTGAAGTAGTCCAATAACAATAAGAATATATTGTATACACTGTATTTAAAAATAATAGTGATAGGAATTGAACCCTGACCAATTATGAAATTACATTTATGAGTAACCCTTACGATTTAAGACAAGTAATAACTGTCGTTTGAAAGGTATATTATAGCCTTTAAAATGTATTGTTGTTTCCTGTTTTATCTATTTCGAAAAATGACACTGGAATCACAGTTAAAAGTAGATTTCACGCTCACCAAGCAAAATCTACCGATACTAACTTCTTTATGAATCGGTTAAGGTCATAAAAAAATCCTAACTGCTGATAAAAAAAAAAGTAGTTTTCGAATACAGTATATTATTAGATTTACATGTGCGACGTTCATCAAAGTGCTCTGTACATGTACGGTCCCTATTCAATTCCATGAATGGTGTTGTTGTTGAAACTCCATGTGATATTTTCTATAATTTCACATGTTTGTTAGAGCAAGACATTACAAAGACTGTACAGCCAAAGAGTATTTTGAGAACACTCCAAGTAGATCATTGGCCGTATCTTAATAGCGCAAAATGAATTCTCTGACCAGACTGTGCAGAGGCACAGGCTGATCAAAGTATTCACATCGCGCACATGTGAATTGTTGTCAATTTCTCGCACAAGCTCAATACAATTTTTGTACCTTGATTTTCTTTCAGTATAACGGGCATCGCGAAAAGCTCCGAGTCATCAGACGTGAAGCGGAAATGGAAGAAATGAACATTTCATCATTAAAAATGGCTCGAGAAGTTGCGAATGAACACGGATGCTTAATGGCGGGAAATATTTGTAATAGTACCGTGTATGTTCCAAATGACGAAAAGACTTCTGCATACATTGAAAGTATGTTTAAGGTTAGATGTGTAATATTTCACTTTTCAAAACTAGACTATAGATTGTAAGCTTTTCTATCGAGATTTTTTTTAAAATTCTGATGTGGTAAAAACTCAGTTGTTATCAGAAAATGAATTAGTTTGTAATCCTGTCGAAATGTACAAATCAAAATTCAATTAAACATCAGTTCGAGTTAATACGCTTATTCGCCAGACTTTTAAATTTTATCCTATGGAGTTGTAGGTCGGTCATTCATAAAAGACAAATACATGCAGCCAAAGCACTGCGACAAAAGACTCCCAAATATAACCATTGTGCCTAACTTGGTTTGCAACGGGCTTCGTTGGATTAGATATCTTAATAGCCTATAGGGAGGACATAATCTACTATCTAGACGGGATTCAAACCAACTATTCGGTGATTGTGAGCAGAAGCAAAGAAATTCTATATCCATATTTAGTGCATAGTAAAGATTTAAAACTCTGATCAGATTGTGCGGCTGCACATGATGATCTGAGTCTTAACTTTGTGTTCATATAAAATTGTTGGAAATGTCACACACAGGCTCAAGTATGATAAACTTATCAAAAACAATTAATTCTGTGGTAATTTACTTTTTCAATTTGGAACAGATTGAGCTTACTGTGAGTATTGGGCTGAATATATATAGTGTGTGTGTGTGTGGGGGGGGGGGGGGTGTTACTGTAATCTGACCAAGGAAAAACTTGCTTTAGAATGTATTAAAAAGTTTTGAGAATGTGTGTTTACCTAGAAGTCCTATATTTTACTAATCTTTAATCTAATTTAAGTGGTGATTATCGATTTCCGTGAATGTTTCAAATATAATCAACTTATCAATAACAATTAATTCTGTATAATTTACCAATACCATTTGAAACAGATTGAGCATGCTGTGAAATATGGGGCTGACTATATTGTATGAGGTTGACTTACTGTAATCTGGCCGAGGCCAAACTCGCTTTAGACTAATAAGAAAAATTTGAGAAGGTGCGTTTACGTATATCTATTATTTAATTTTAGTGGTAGCCATCCACACAACTAATTGTTTCAATTATAATCAACTCGGCATTAACAATTCATTGATAATTTACTGGTTCTATTAGGAACAGGTTGAACTTGCTGTGACATATGGAGCTGACTATATTGTAGGGGAGACTTACTGTAATCTGGCCGAGGCCAAACTCGCTTTACATTGTATTAAGAAGTATGGAAAAGGTGTGTATTAACGAAGAAATGCTGTATTTAAATTATTTATCATTTCTTAATTATACTCCTCCTACGAAATAATAGGGGTATTATTGTTTCGCCATGTCTGTCTGTCCGTCTGTCTGTCTATTTGTCGACCCTTATACCTTTTTTTTGTTTCCATCTCTTGCCCAAGAGACAAGTGACATAGAATCATGGAATTTTATACAATTAACAGCATCGTGAAATTGACATGGGGAATGATTTTGGAATTAATTTTGAACGAAAATAAATGAATTTGTGGAGCGAGTTTAGAGTGAAATTAAAGGGAGGTTAGCAAATATCGCAAATTTTGAACAAAATTAGGGATATTAATTACCTCCCTTTATGAAAAATATGCATAAAAGTTCTATAAATACCTTTATATCTAATATCTTTCTAATTCTCGTGGAGCAATCAGATGTTTGCAATTTTAATAATGGCGGTGACATAACATTTTTTTACAAGCTCTACTTATTGTATGTAGTTGATGATTTTATCATTTTTAGTCATTTTGGTTCGTTTTTGAATGGTTTGAGTGAGTGATTTGAATAAATGAATGGAGCGCTGACCGAGCGATTTAGAATGGTTTTGATTGGAATGATTGTCAATTTCACGATGTTCTTAACTGTACAATTGTTGCCAATGATCTAAGGAAGTGCCTGTACTGGAATCGAGACAAAGCGCTGTGTTTGTTATAAGTCCGCTTAATTGATCTAATTTCTAGATTAGTTGGTACAAGAGAATTCTTATTTAGTATCGACGTACGTCAAAAGAAAGTTTTGCTGAATAAGATAATTTATAACGAAAGTTAAAAATAAATCGACAATATATTTGCTACTGGTATGTTTTATACGGTTAACATATTTATTTTTGATATTGTTCATGTTTGGTGCCCTTTGTAATCGAAAGAGATGGCACACTCTTTATTTGGGCACACTAAATAAAGAAAAATACTTTAGATTCATATTTTTTTATTCTTTCAACAAGTAAAACATACAGCAAATCATTTACTATCTTAATTTTAAGGCCGCTGTTTGTCTTAACTGTGTAAGAGATCCGACAACAGTGTTGCCATATTTACAATTTTTAGCCTCTTCTGTTCAAGGGTTACCCGCAATTATCATTAAATCCGCATCGGCTGGTGACGTCACAGCGGAGGTTGTGGACATTTTTGAAGCTCTGGGTCCGAGGTTATAAAACTTTTCTCAGGCTCAGGCTCAATTTTCTCAAATTTTAAATTAAAATAAATGTATGAAAAGAAAAGATAATATTGTTCTTTAAAACAACTTATTAATATCATATTTTATGTTAATACATTTAAATGAGTAATAAAACAGAATTACGGCTTTAATCTTATATTGAAATCTAAGAAAACTTTGAATTGAGCCTGAGAAAAGTTTTATAACCTCGGGCCCAGAGCTTCTACAAAGTCCACACCCTCCGCCGTGACGTCACCAGCCGATGCGGACACAGTGGTTACTGCGGGTAACCCTTGAACAGAGGATGCTAAATATGTAGATCTATATATGGTAACACTATTTAGCACCCTCTGTTCAAGGGTTACCCGCAGTAATCACTATGTCCGCATCGGCTGGTGACGTCACAGCGGAGGGTGTGGACGCTGTAGAAGCTCTGGGCCCGAGGTTATAAAACTAAAAAATGTAGATCTATATATGGTAACACTGTTTAGAATCCTTTGTTCAAGGACTACCCGCAGTAATCACTATGTCCGCATCGGCTGGTGACGTCACGGCGGAGGGTGTGGACATTGTAAGAGCTCTGAAGGAGTTAGAAGACGCCGGGGCTGCTGTTGTCGGTCTTAATTGTGCACGAGGTCCAGAAACAATGCTACCTTTATTGAGGAAATTGAAGACAGATTTAAAGGTAATTTGATTTATTTTTTACGTGCCAAACAATTCACTGAAAAGTCATACTACTGAATTTACGTCGCCAAAGGTAGGTGTATATTCGTATGACCCTGACTCTCCCTCCGAACTCTTCTTGTGAACTATATTCATAGAATGTTTATCTTCATGTGGACATTCGCATATTGCCGGGTTTTCGAAAAAGTTTATCAAAAATCGCCATATAGGCGGCTATATGTAAGTCATATAGTCACAATATACGCAGCCACATTGGAATTTTTGTCACAATATATGCTGACACGTAAAAATTAGTCACAATATATACGCCGCCACAGGAAAGGTAGTCACAACATACATCGCCACATGAAACTTACAGTCACAACAAACGCAAGAGAAGGAAAGTTTGTCAAGATATACGCCGCCACTGGAAAGTTAGATGCACTATAAAAGCCGCCACATGAAAGTAAGTCATAATATACGCCGTCAAAGGAAAGTTATTTTCCCGTGGTGGCGTAAATTGACATTGGCACTCTTTTTAGAAATGTATTGAATCATAAAACTATCGTTTCCGCGTTAATTGATTTGGCGCCGTATATCGTGGCATACACTCCGACGTAGGCAATGTTATTTTAGAAATGTAATGTATCATAAAACTATTGTTTTCGTGTGCAAGTCTTGACGTCTTCCCTGAAACAAACATGCATGCATTTTCTGATCACATAGTTGTGCTAGCAGTCATTTGCATATATTATACGACTGAGATACCAGGAATACTGTGTTTCCGGGGCCTTTAAATTCCTATCCATATTTAAGATATTTTTCTACCATTATGAACAAATTTGAAATCGACATGACTTTTGTTTTTCGATTGTTTTGTTCCTTTTTTATTGCTAGCGAAAAATAACGACTTAGTTTTTTCGTCATTGATTTATTGAAATGTTTAAAGTTCATATGTGACTATATATTTTATAGCCAAGTACGACATTAAAGCAGTGCAATGACAATGAATGTCTGGTTAAACCGAAATATAAAGATATCTTCTGGTGCTTTCCTCATTGAGCCGATTTCCCAGATGTCTAATTGGGGGTACGTCTAATCTTATCTCTTTCCAATGATTCTTGCTTGAATATTTCAAAAGGCTTCTTTTTAAAACTGCAGGGTCCAATAGCTGCACTACCGGTGCCCTACAGAACTACGACCGAGGCGCCGTGTTTTCAAGGCCTAAAAATACCGGGAACGGGTAATTGTCTTTGGTGTTTTTCAGAGGATGATTGAGGAATATCGGTAGATTATCACTTGATAATCTCACATACACACCAGCAAAGTTACCAGAAATTCAAACCCTGCTTTGGTCAATTTCACCCTATTTGACGTTATCTAAGCAGAGCTAAAGCAAAATAAAAGACGCCATGTAATTGCCTAGTAATCCCGTATAGAATGACGTTCTTTAGGGAATTTGTCCAAAAGTTTCCGCATTGCGAACAAATTTTGCATCATCTCTACTAATTTGCTGGATGTACGTCATCCGTCTTGAAACGTCAATACTTATCTTGTATGTTACTAGACATCAGTTATTTGCATAATCAGCCAGAAAATAGGTCAGAATCGTTAGCTAGTTGAATTCTCAGAAAATCCGATTTTTTTGTCATCAATTGTCAAAACTAGGTCTACAGGTCCAGTCTTAGTCAACATTTTTGCACTATAGAGGCAATACTTTTTCGAAGAAGAAAAAATAGAATGATTGTCTCGAGAATCTAAGACAGCCACATTTTTTGCCCAATCAACATGAAAATTAGTGAAATTGATTTTGAAATTGGATCGACTTGTGTAAGAACAAGAGGCCAAAAGGACCTGTAATGTTTCACTGGCTTTCAAATATCTATCAATGAGAAACTTAGTCAGATATGACAATCATTTTGTGAACACATGCCCTACCAGGCCACATCCATATGGGCCAATTAAAATTCTTCTATGAGAGGTTAACCTAAAGAAATTATCCTGCAACGTTTGGTTGGAATTGGTTCAATGGTTTAATAGGAGACTATTTATAAAGTAAAAATAAGCACCTCCATGCCATAGCTTGGTTTTTTTATTTCTCTTTTTTTTTGGGGGGGGGGGGGATGTCAATCAAAATTTCTGGAACAAATTGAGAAAAGGATTATACAATTCATACAATTTCTTCAACAGTTTTAGAAGAGGGTCACCCAAGGATCATTAAGGCAAAGTCAATTACAATCGGGTCTATTGATTGGGAGAAGAGGATCTTAAGGAAAATAAGCCCTGCCCTGCCGCGTCCATAGTTGGGGGTCAATCCAAATTTCTTGAACAAGTCAAGAAAATGGTCACCGAAGGATCATTCATGCCAAGTTTCAATGTAATCGGGCCAATGCTTTGGGATTAGAAGATTTTAAAGCTTTCATAGTGAAAACAAGAGCCATGTCGGACATGGCCATCCCCCGCCATGTAAGCTTGATAGTAAACTGAAGCCTAATAGATTAAAGGTTCTACTTTAAGAAATTAATTCCCTACAAAATGTAAGTCTTTAAAATAACAAAGGGCAATTACTCCAAAATTATGCAAGCCAGAGTTATAGTTCTGGTGAACTGCATTCCTCTTCCATGAGATCTATCCACCCATAAAGTTTCATGTTGATAGCTAAAATACTTTAGCAGATATGCTCCGGACAAAATCTAAGTCTTAAAAATAACAAAGGGCAATAACTCCAAAATTATACAAGCCAAAGTTATAGTTCTTGTGCACTGCACTTCTCCTCTATGAGATCTATCCTTTCATAAGGTTTCAAGATGATAGCTATTATACTTTAGGAAATGTGCTCCGGCCAAATCTAAGTGTTAAAAAAAACAAAGGGCAATAACTGCAAAATTATGCAAGCAAGAGTTGTAGTTCTTGTGCACTGCACTTTTCCTCCATGAGATCTATCCTCCGATAAAGTTTCAAGTTGATAGCTTTAATACTTTAGGAGATATGCTCCAGATAAAATCTAAGTCTTAAAAATAACAAAGGGCAATAACTCCAAAATTATGCAAGCAAGAGTTGTAGTTCTTGTGCACTGCACTTCTCCTCCATGAGATCTATCCACCCATAAAGTTTCCAGTTGACAGCTATTATACTGTAGGAGATATGCTATGGACAAAATCTAATTCTTTAAAATAACAAAGGGCAATAACTCTAAATTATACAAGCAAGAGTTGTAGTTCTTCTGTACTGCACTTCTCCTCTATAAGATCTATCCACTCATAAAGTTTCCAGTTGATAGCTATTATACTTTTGGAGATATGCTCCGGACAAAATCTAAGTCTTTAAAATAACAAAGGGCAATAACTCCAAAATTATGCAAGCAAGAGTTGTAGTTCTTCTGCACTGCACTTCTCCTCTATGAGATCTATCCACCCATAAAGTTTCAAGTTGATAGCTATTATACTTTAGCAGATATGCTCCGGACAAAATCTTAGTCTTAAAAATAACAAAGGGCATTAACTCCAAAATTATGCAAGCAAGAGTTGTAGTTCTTGAGCACTGCACTTCTCCTCCATGAGACCTATCCACCCTTAAAGTTTCAAGTTGATAGCTATTATACACTTTAGGAGATATGCTCTGGACAAGTTTAGTGACGGAACCTCGGAAGGACGGAATGACAGAATGACGGACGGAGAGGATTACTATATCCCCTCGGCGGGGGATAATAAGCCAAGCCCTGCAACGCCCGTTTTTGGGGGGTCAATCCAAATTATTTTTACAACTTAAGAAGAGGGTAACTAAAGGAACATTTCTGCCAAGTTTTGTAAAAATCTGTATATGGATTAAGGAGGAGAGAATGTTTAAAGAAAAGTTTACGAATGCACGCATCCACGACGGACACACTGCCATGACAATAGCTCGCTGGCCTTCGACCAGTGGAGCTTAAACCTAGGGCACGAGTTCAAATCTCAGATAAACATTGTTATCTCACTGGAAGCGTATTTTCACCAAATTAACATGAAAATTACCAGAATAAATCTAATCTCTTGGTACAATAAAGTGATTGTCTTGGTGCAATAAGGGCTAAGTTCGAAATTACATAACATGGAGTCAAAAACTAGGTAAAAGGGCTAATCTGAGAAAAATACATATGTGACCCGTCACGCAAATAGGGACTATCCGGGAACTCAATAAAATAATTATTTGAAAGGAAGATTGATTCTAGTACAGGACAACATGAGGTCGCATTTCAAAAATTCCTTCACTGGAATGTAGAATGAATATTCTAAATTCAGAAAATAAGGACATTGCGAACAGTTTCGACCCAAGTAAGTCTGCGCAAACCGCGTAGTCTGTCTACGGTCGACACTTTACACACTACCCAGATGGTTCCTTTTTACGTGAAAGGTCATGTATGTTAATTGAGCTGAGAATTTTTTTCCAATAAATATGAAAAATTGTCAGAAAGTTTTGCTTGATGAGATCGATCAAACTAGAAATTGATTCCATTTAAAGTTCCTACCGGACAGGTTAAAATGAGAACTTAGTTGAGCTATAATGCCTTCTTATTTTAATGGTCATTACAGATAAAAGAGCATTCCCCCTGGATCTGTGTGCCTGTGTATGCAGCCGACAACAAATTGAAGAGTTTGCAAGAGAAGCCTACGATCTGGGTATACAATATATTGGCCTATGTTGTGGTAACTCCGGGTCTATGACTCGTATTATAGCAGAAACTTACGGACGGACACCCAAAGCCTCAAGATATAGACCTCGTATGGATCAACACTTCATATTTGGAGACAAAACCAAGTTCAATAAATATCATATAGAACATATAGCTAATACTAAAGGTGCTTTTTCGTAGAAAACAAACTTTCTAAACAGATGTGTTTGTATGATACCGTTAAATATCATAAACTGATACATGGAATATGTGTATTCATTGAATGGAGACTTTTTAACAAACTATCAAACATGTTAGATGGCTTCTTTTCTGTCAACAAATAGCCATGTAGTGACGACGTTTACTAAAGGTGCTTTTTCGTAGAAAACAAACTTTCCAAACAGATGAGTTTGTATGATTCTGCTAAATATCATAAACTGATTGAAATACTGTATATAATGAATAAAGAATTTTTAACAACTTATCAAACATTTTAAATGGCTTCTTTTCTGTCAGCAAATAGCCCTGTAGTGACGACGTTTACTAAAGGAACATTTTTGAAGAAAAAAAAACCCTTTCCAAACAGATGTGTTCGTGTGATATCGTTAAATATCATAAACTGATTGAAATACATATCTCTATTGAATGAAGAAGTTTTAACAAAGTATCAAACATTTTAGATAGCTTCTTTTCTATAACAGATAGCCCTGTAGTGACGACGTTTATGTTGTTGACACACGGGAAGATGCCAACAGGACCTTATTAGTTCACTGACACGTTCTGCCAAGCAAATTTGAGCCTGTGCGCGACATTTCCAACAATTTGAAACATTCGTGAGGTGACAAACAACCAACAACCTAGCCAGTCAAAGAGTGTATTTAGAAGGTTTGCTGTCTGTCTAAAATCTCTATGGACTTTTTATCTCTTAAAAGAGCAAAGTAAAGACTCTGGACAGATTGTGCAGGTGCACAGGCTGGCCAGAGTCTTTACTTGGCACACTTTTGAAATTGTTGGAAATGTCACACACTGGCTCATTTGGCTCATTCTGACCAAACAGAATTATTTAAATTTTTTTAAAGAAATAAGATACCATATTGCATGTTACACAATTGATGGTTTTTTTTTGTTGTTGTTGTTTTTCTTTGTATCCCATTTGACCTTATGTCCAACTCAGAAAAACAATCTGACCTGGTTTCAAGACATTTAAACCAAAAATATTGTCTCTAGAATACACACTTCGGTTTTAATTTTATAAGGTTTCAGTAAAAAGGAGCTAAAATTTGTTGTCCCTATAAGAGCACACACAATTATTCTTAAAGACCTGCCTCAATTACCCAGTTTTATACCCCTCTTGACCTAATTTCAAACTTGTCTGAGATATCATGTAGACAAATAATCTGACCAAGTTTCAAGACGTTTGAGTAAAAATATGAATTTAGGGTACACACAAGGTCTCTAAAGACAACAGACAACAGGAGCTGGACGCCAGACATGACTAGAACATAATGACTAACCATGAGCACTTCATTCTCAGTTGAGCTTAAACTGTTTGTTTAAATGGGTTTTACACTGCTTTAAACAATATGTCAAATTGCACCTGCTGGAGCACCTAACAATGGATTTCTGGTATTTCTCACACCAGCACTACTATTGCACCCTTTCCTGGCCTCCAGCTTCTATCCCATAGGTCATTCATCATTGAACCATTGGTGAGAGACAAAAAGTAGGATAGGAAGAGTGCTACCATCAGGGATGGAACCTGGGACCTTTAGATTGACACTCCAGCGGGCTAATATGGACCTTGAACTAAATTGAAATAATTGAAAGACACCTCGATGATATTCAATCATTTAATGAAGTTGTTTGTTGATTGTAACTCAATCTGTTATTTAGATATCTGAATTCCTAAAATTTGGCTAGTGCATCTTCCTATGACTTTCTGCCATTTCTCTCACAACACGCCATAGTCCTTCCATTCAAAAAGCTTTTACTGACAATGATCAGCCTGTGCAGACATGTGGTCTTATCTTAGCCCAAACTACCAGCTCTTTACTTCAATATTGTTGTACAAAATTGATCCAGACTGGCCAATGGACTTTTTGTGCCCAATATAATAAAACTTTCTTGTACTAAACTAAGAATTTGCCCAGCTTCAAATACAATTGATAATTCTAATTCAAATTAAACTTTACATCAAATGTTCAAAGTAGCAATTTAGTAATATAAGCTTTCATTTAAAAAAGAACTTCCACAAAAAAAGCATCATTAATCTCAAGTCAAACTTTGAATAAATTGTCAATTGTCTTCATAAATTCAAAAGAGCATATCACTTAGCATGTTTATTTCACATTCAACATAATGACATCATACATGTATTGGCAAGTGGGCAACAGTATGGTGCTTACTGCCCATGTGCCTACTGTTGCCAGGTCATGCGACAGAATGTGCAATACATAGGTGTAACTAGAACTTAGAAATTAATACACACTCCAAAGGCGACCAACATAGAATATATAGGATAAAGGCAATAAGTGGACTGTGACAAAAGATGAATGTCCTCCATCTGCTCCCCTTTTCTACGATTGAAGCATTGCTGAATAATCGAAACATCGTAACTACAGCTTGGATCAGCTGTACTTTCGATGTTTTGATCGTTCATCAATGACATTTGTCGAAAGAGGATTTATTTCTATTTCACACTTACGTAATGTTAGTTACACCCTTGAAATACACTATGAAACAATTTGAAGTAGTTTAAAAAGATCTAAATAGGAGAACAGGTAATAATATCAAATGTTTGTGGCTGAAAGGCCGATCAATATGTTGTCAAGTTTTATCTTCTGATAATGATAGTGTATGAGCCCAATATTTTCTGAATTACTCAAAATACATGCTAATCATTTGAACACAACAGTATGTAACATGGCCCCCAGACACTGTGTAATATTCTCTGTCATCAATACATCCACATGTTCCTCTAGATGTCGCTTGGGATCCTGGAATAAACGATTTAACAAATGAAATCCCATTTTCCACTAATCATATGAACTTGGCAGTATGCAACATAGCCCACAATAGTGATGGGCTGATTAATTGATATTTTTGCTAATCAGTTTATTTGAGCTTCCGATGCAGGTAACCGATTAGGAAATTACATCATCAAATAATCCATTATTAATTTGTAAATTACAGCCATTTAATAGTTTGAAAAATTAATGTCACATATGTGGTCTGGGTTACTCCTTATTTTCTGGTAACATCCTTTTACTCGAGAAAAGCAATTTATCACCAACCCTGAGAATAGCCTACACTTACTTATCGGTCATCAATGACCACCATAGTTGAGTGTAGATCAGTTCCAGATGTGCTCAAGGATACAACAGGTGCCTACGCTTGGCTGTTTAGGGTTCGATAGTGAATAAGAAATCTAGTTTGAAAAAAATGCATAATTTGCACAAAGTGCATCTAGAGTTATCTCCCTTGATAACATAGATTGCTCTTTTGATGGTGAACATGTATGCCTAGTTCAAGTGAATGCCTTCAGTAGAACAAGAGATATCACAAAATTTCAAAGTTTCACACAGCAACTACAAAGCCAATGATGACAATGCAGAAGCTTAAGCGATACCAAAGGTTTTGGGTATTTTCTTGGTTCAGCATGACAAGGGTTTAATATTTACCTGTTTTCCCACATTTTTGATCGCCAACTGCTCTGGGGTCATTGTTTCTTCCTCTTCTAAAGCCTGTAAAAGCCCATAAACACAATTACATTGTGAAGTTGACACTTACTACAAAACTATTCTAATCATTCAGTCTGCTCTCATTTCATTCATTCCAAACACTGATAAATACCTTTTGATTTTATTAATCAATCCATTTTAAGCTCTATTTTTTGTGCAGAATCAGCCAAGAATAGCTTTTTCATTACAACATCCCAGAATGAAGTGGCTTGACTTCACATTTACCTTTGACGTCACCACAAGTTTACTTTTCATTTTGAGGCATATTAGGGGATATTAAAAGTTCCAAAGAATTCAGTGCATACCACAACTGCCATTTAATTGAAAACTTTGGCTTATAATACATTCGTAATACGGTCTTTTGCTGGGCTCGACTGACATGATTTTTTCCAGCCAGGAATAAATCGTCATATACCCTGCAAGAAACTGTATCATAATAATGTTATCTTGCAGGTGATATATGGTCAATACAGGCTTCATTGCATGATGAATAGAGAATATTATGTTAGTGTCTTGAAATATCAATGTTATCTGGTCGAGGTTGGGATAATTTATCATGACAAAGGCTTTGGGGCTATCAAAAAGTTTTGAGACTTTTATCATATTTTCTATCGTAGAATTCTGACGTCTTAGAAAACTATATGAGTTGAATTGTATGCCTTCTTACTTCATATTTACCAATCTTCAGAAGGATAGCCTAAATACACCTGATTCCATGTCAAATAGAAAAGAGATAGGTGTGGCGTCTCGGGGCAAAATAGTGAGGCCCTGAACGTCAATCCACCTCTAGATTGCTTTTGTTAGCAATGATTTTATGTTGAATACTGTGAATTCCTATCAATTCTCACCAATTAATTCTTCCAAGAGTTTGCGATAACCTTTCATAATAGACAATTTAATCTACACTCTAAACACGTTAAATTTTCAAACAGGAGAAAACACAGCTATCAATCTTTGATAATATTTAAATAAAACAACCTGAGAAATGATGTTGGGGAATTTAATTCTGATCTTTTTTGTTAAATCTGAGACGCAATACGAGTGCAAAAAATCGCGTTTTAGTAAAACAATAACCCATTTTAGTTTTAATAAGCATTTCAAGTGCCCTGACATTACGTTATTTCCGAAAAAATAACGTTGTCTTGGTTGATAAGATCTCTTCCAGCCTCTTTAAGTTAACCTCATAGTTGCAAGTACACTTGTTGCGTATTCAATGCTTATTTTGACACAATTTGAATTTTTCAAATCGCTTGTGCATTGCGGATTTGTGGGAATTTCTTTCTCCACAGTGAGTTTAAAGCTTAAAGTGCCCTGAAAGCAGCACATCATTCGGTTTCCATAGCGACCTTTTCTTAACAGACGCGTAGTCATATTTGGTTGCATGTTTGTATAATTAGCACTCACATCCATACGAAAAATTACTGAAAGTTTCATCAAAATCTGATGAATGATAAAAAAGATATTGCAATTGTCTCAGAACTTTTTGATACCCCCTCGTACATGTTATTCTATTTATCATGCAATCATTTCAGTGATTAATTATAATAAATCCTTAAAAATCGAAGAAAATCAGATAAAGGTGAATGCAAATCGTTTCTAAAAATAGACTACTTGATATCATCTTATGTTATCAGGCAGGTGATAACAGGGTAATACAGGCTTCATTGCATGATAAAGACTAAGATCAGCCTGAATAGACATGCAGTCTGATCTTAGCCTAAAATGCCTGCTTTCTACTCAATTATTGTAATAAAGATAGAATCAGACTTGTTTAAAATGTCCAAAAAATTGAATTTTATTTAAACAAAATTTAGATTAAGCATTAGAAGTGTCTAGGTTGTCTTACCTTGTGATAATTTCTAGCCAAGTCCAACATTTCCTTTACAACAGTTTCATTGGTACTACAGTGATTCTTATAATCCTCAAGTCTCAGTCCGTCCACCCAGGATTTCTTGTGGAGATTCAGCAACATTTTCTGTTCTAACTCGTTCTTTCTGTAGTTTATGGCTATTGAGTAGTAGTGACGATTCAACCCATGGATTAAGGCCTGGAAAGAAACAAATTGAGCCAGTGTGTGACATTATAACAATTTTGCATGTGCGCAAAGCAAAGCTTCTGGCCAGCTTGTGCAGCCTCAAAGTCTAAGTTTCAACAGTTTTTTAGTCATATTGTTGTAACAGTTTTTTAGTCATATTGTTGTAACAGTTTTTTAGTCATATTGTTGTAACAGTTTTTTAGTCATATTGTTGTAACAGTTTTTTAGTCATATTGTTGTAACAGTTTTTTAGTCATATTGTTGTAACTGTTTTTTAGTCATATTGTTGTAACAGTTTTTTAGTCATATTGTTGTAACAGTTTTTTAGTCATATTGTTGTAACTGTTTTTTAGTCATATTGTTGTAACTGTTTTTTAGTCATATTGTTGTAACTGAAGCACCTAATAATGGATTTCTGGTATTTCTTACACCATTACATCCCTTCCTAGCCTCTGTTTGCTGTCCAACTTTTCATTAACTACCAGTATATCCAACCATTGGTTGAAGACATAGGTTGGAAAAGATTTCCTCTGCCTAATTCACTTTTGAAGACCCCCACATGAAACAATTTTGACAGAAATGTTTGTAAGTTTGAATGGGGTTTTACATCGATTTCAAAAATCTTTCAATTATATCATGGCGGCTGGAGCATTTAACAATGGGTTCCTGGTAATTTTCACACAAGTATTACCATTACATCCTTTCCTAGCCTCAAGCTGCTATCCAACATAGGTCTACATTAATTAACCCATTGGTGGAAGACATATAGTAGGAAAAGATGAGCGTTGCTGTTGGCAATTGAACCCGAGTCCTCTAGATTGACAGTCTGATGTGTTCAAACTGTGCTTGTAAAGAGAAATTGAGAAATAGCTTGATAGAAGCAAATTCTTCATTTCCATCAACAGTGCCTGACCTAAAGTCAATATATTTCTCAATAGACATTCATTTTTATTATTTGATTTCAACTTCTATATCATTTTTTTTTCAATTTCTATTGAATGATGGAGTTATTATAAAGCTTTAAACATTATAACAAGTATTTCACTTGTTTTCTTTTAAGCTTTTCGCCTTTCTATAAACCAAGTTTTTGCCTTTTTATCAACCAAGTTTTTTGCCTTTCTATCAATTAAGTTTTGTGATTGATGTACGAAGGAGTTAAACATCACTTTCAATGGTATCTCAGTTACATAACAAGGGTTGACACTTAATCCTGAGAGTAAGGAGTCCGTTTGACTCTTAACATGTGAATCCAAGAAGTCCAAGCTCAAAGTAAGGTGTCCAAAATTTCCATAATGGAAGGACATTGAGGAAAAGAGGAAATCACTTGTTGAAAGCAATTTCTTCTCTTCTACAATGTTGTCCTTCCAAAGAATTGTTTTTAAAATACTACAAGATGCAAGTAAATGTTTTCTTCAACAACTTTTGTAGTGAAAAGATCTACAGTTTGGGAAATGGTTGAAGAAGAAACTGTTCTGTGGATTTATTTTCAAGATATTTTGACATGACTTTTGGAGTCCATGGGACTCCTCACTTGCAAATGGCTAAGTCCCAACTGGTAAATAAAGCATTAATAAAGGAACATACCTGTATGGAAGGTTTCTGTAAATGTCCGAGATTGGATGTAGTCTGTCTTGGTTCTTGACCTAACACCATCATGTTGGGATTTATCAGTCTAAATGCATCAATAACCACCTACAATAGATATGAATACATGTATAGCACTACGTAAAATGCAACTAGGCTGTCACAAAAACAGACTTACACCCCCTTACAAGTGCATGTCCATCATGAAATGCTATTTTCCATCAAAGGGCAATAATAAATATGGATCGTTATCAAAATATCCATTGCACATCTCTGCCTGATACTGATCACATCAGTAAAGATTGAATGAAATCTATCCAAAAGTTGCTGAAAAATTGAGCAGACGAGAAAAAGCTACAGACAGAATGACCAAAAAGCAGATTCCTACATACCTCCCAAACATTCTTTTAGGGGTTAACTAGAAAGCCATGAATGGCTTGAGTCGCTCCACAGGCTTGAATTTCTTGTAATAGCAAATCAAAGTGTTGACTAGATTTTTCTATATTTTGGGTTCTTAGAGCAAACACAAATTTAAAAGCAGTAATGTGGTCAAAGCAAAAGAAAGCAAATGATTGACTAACTTTTGACCTTGAAAAATGTACTTGACCTTAACTGATGACCTTGAACCTGGTACCTACAGAAAGGTCTTGTCTCAAGCATTAGCAATAATTAAGTGAAATATGAAGGCTCTATGACTTACCATTCAAAAGTTATGACCAAGGTTAATTTAAAAAGAAAGACCTTGAAAAATGACCTTGACCTTGACTGATTACCTTGAACTTGGTACCTACAGAAAGGTCTTGTACCAAGCAATAATCATGTGAAATATGAAGGCTCAAAGATTTACCATTCAAAAGTTATGACTAAGGTTAAATTAAATTTGACCTTGAAAATGACCTTGACTGATTACCTTGAACTTGGTACCTACAGAAATTTCTTGTCCCAAGCAATAATCATTTGAAATATGAAGGCTCTATGACTTACCATTCAAAAGTTATGACCAAGGTTAAAGTTTATCATGCCAACGCCAACGTCAACAACAAAGACAATGACAACGCAAACGACGCCAAGGTGATCATAATACCTCAGGTTTTTCGAAAACAGCCGAGCTAAAAATGCAATTTTGTCAACTTCAAGTGCACGTAAAATAAGAGAACCTTGATTTTACATGCTCAATGAACCTAGATAGCTAGAAAATCAAACTATTGTCAAATAAAGATGCACTGCTATTATCAAGCTGAAAATTGCTCTTGTGATCTTATGAGTCTTTAATAATCAATAAATGTGGCTGTAACAGTGAAAAGGATGTTTAAGAAAACTGTAATTTGGTCAATATCATGGGAAAATAATTCAAACAAGTAATTAATCGTTTTAAAGTCTTACAAATAGAAATATTTCTGCAAAGAAAAATTCATGATAAATGAATAACATACAGAAAATTAACCTCCGCCTGTTTAATACATATTATCTATCCAATCACAATAATTTTGTGCAGCCTGATAATGGGTCACCAAAGGAACATTACAGTGAAATTTGGTTGATATCCTTCAGTAATATTCTGAGAAAATGATTTTCGAAGTTTCCACTCTATAAAATATGGAGAAATGACCTGCGCCGATAAAATACTTATTTTTCATCTGATCACAATAACTTTTGGAAGACTAATAGAGGATTACTAAAGGCTTATTCCAGTGAAGTTTGGTTGATATCCATTGATTAGATTCTGAGAAAATGATTCTCAAAGTTTTCACTAAATAACATATAGAGAAATTACCTCCGCCCATAAATGCATATTTTCCATCTAATCACAATATTTTTTAGCAGACTGTTAAAGGGTCATCCAATAATTATTCATGTAAAATTTAATTGGTATCCATCTATCAGGTTCTGAGAAAAGTCTCTTTTTACCATTTTTGGAAATTATCCACACCCATTAAATCCATGTTTTTCAATGGATCCAAATTTCTTGAACAACATGAAAGAGGGTCACCAAAGGATCATTCCTGTGAAATTTGGTAGAAATTCATCCTGTAGTTTCTGGGGAGAAGATTTTTAAAGAAAAAGATTAAGACCGGACACACAGACCCACTGACAGACAGACACACGTTGAACACAGCACCATGACAATAGCCCAAGTGGCCTTTGGCCAGTGGAGCAAAATTGAAATATGGCAGTGACCTTAAGTCTGTTAGCTTCTTTCTCAGAAATTGGTAATCATTAGAAGTATCTTATGAAAAGAAGAAAGGTACTTTTAAAAAGAGTCCCTTCATCTCATTATCAATACATATTCCTACTTGATATTGATTATATGTATGTCAGGGCCTGATGTATGTATTTTTACTTAACACATATTGTTTGTTTATCATTGTATTAAAGTCATGAGCAATTTTGTTCAAACCATTATTGATATAAAATATTTTGCATCACTAACTGTGACTCTGTACTATAGAAGACAGGTAAAAAAATGGATAATTTGGTTGTTTGAATAGGATTTAAAACCATCACTTTCTGCAATTTTTAACAGTTTTTCAGTCATATCTGTGGGCTGGAGCATCTTAGAGTGATTTCCTGGCATTTCTGTCACCAGTGCTACAATTATATAATTTCCTGGGCTCAATCTGCTATCCTATTTAGGTTTACAATTATCCACCAGATGGTTGGAGACAAATGTCAAAAAGGATTCTTCCTATTGCCAGAAATTAAAACCCATGACCCATTAAGGTAGTTGAACGGAAATGATGAAAATCATTAGGAAACCTTGGTTAACACTGTTAAAGTTCAAGACTGCCGAATAACAGGACCGTTCATTACCTTAATCAGAGACTTGGATTCTGATGTGCTGCAAGCTGAGCTTTGACAATTGCAGTAAAACAATAGAATTTTACAAGAGTTCAAATGATTCAAAATTTCTGATTAAAGATTATTAGATGCAGATGTGTTGAGACAAACAACAAGTTGATGGTTTATTTGTATGTATGGGGTTTAACATCGATTTCAACAATCTTCCAGTCAAATTGCCGACACTGGAGCACCTAAAAATGGAATCCCTGTATTTTTTTACACAAGTAATACCATTACATCCTTTCCTAGCCTCAAGCTGCTATCCCACATAGGCCTTAGCATACAAACCATTGATGGGAGACAAATAGTTGGAAAGGATAAGTGCCGATTCAGGGATTAAACCCATAACCTTTTGATTAATAGTCCGATGTGCTTCAACTGCCCTATGGGGGAAACTAACATATGTATAGATATAGAATCAAAAGGTAGTTTAACATGTATTAACGTATCCAATACTTTTCATGAATGCTTTTTTTTCTTAGAAAGAACTTGGATCATGGGCCTATTTTTCTTCTCTAAATTCAATGAATTATTAGTTGTAACCAGGGGTGTGGAATTCCCATGCCCTACTTGTCTGACTCAGGCTTTTCTACCTGTGGGCAAGTATATTTTTCTAGGTCCACTTGTCCATGGACAAGTAAATGTCAGGGCAAATCTTGATACAGTACTAAAAAGATCTAGGAGAAAAGTTATCCTTTGGTTTGTATCAAACAGAAGAAAACATTATCTTTAATGAAGAAAATGTTGGGTTACAGCATTTCCTTCATTCAAAACAATATTTTCTTAAAGGTCAAATGAAAAGCGTTTACAACCGTTTCTTTATGTATTCATAAGTAAAAGTTAAATACGATGCAATATCCAGAATAAAAAAATGATTCTTTATAACTGTGAATTTCACGATTTTCGATAAACACACCTGTAGCCGGTCCTTGATAACTTCTCGGTCACGTGACTTAGGCATGTGACGTCACCGCGAGGGATAGATAATACTGGCATAGTAAACAATTTGTCAGCGGCTACGTATTTTAAATCGATTTATGATAAATTCCACTCGAAAAAGTACTTGAATTTTGCATTATTGTGTTTCCCCTGGATGTCGCAACCTGAATACTTCGGGAATTATCCCCTTTTCGTTCCCGTTAGATCAGGGTAGGAATCTAAAGAAGAGAGAAAGCATGAACCGGGAGTAGTCCAAAAAGAAAAGAAAAGAGTCTCACCGAACACCATCTACTATGGAAAAATTTTTATCAACATCATTTCACCAATTATTGTTTTGGTGTAAACCCGTGACTAGCAAGTATTTAAGGTTCATGTAAAGTGTTTGAGACCCAATTTTAAGGGCATTCATTTGCCAAGAAAAAGCAGTATGTCCAGGAATATTATATATCAAAATGAAGCTATTTATGAGCACAAGCAGTTGAAAAACATAAGACTGTTATAACTATAGCGGTATAGCCAAAACATTGTGGAAAGGGGTCATTTTGTACAGAACAAGCAACTGCATGACTGTTGGATAAAATTGGCTCATATTTTAACAAAGTCTAGCCTAAAGTACCATCCAGGTAGTGCTACAACCATTGGTATAAAACTCAGCTCCAAAACGTAGTTATGCAAGTAATTTATTTTGACTTATTTTATAAACACATATGTCATATATGTCATTCTAATTTTGTAAACGTGTAGATCTTTTTAGGGTATGGTGTGTTATCACAACATAAATAGACATTTATTGTTTATATACCTGTAAGGTTGTTTAGCAATATATCAATTTCTATTTCACAGAATGATAAATATATAGTAATATTGTAGATCATTGAATTAAAAAAACTATAATTTGAAATAAATCGCAGAAAATATTTCACAATATTGTGGTGTGATGTTGCACCATACCTTACATCTATTTTGAAAACAGACCAAACCGGTTTGACATGTATGTTGACAAAATAAATGGAAATTGATTGTTTCAAAATAGCCTTTTGAGACTGAGTTTTATATCTAAGGTTGTAGCACTACCTGGATGGTACTTCAGACTGTACTTTGTTAAAATACGGGGCAATTTTATGTAACCGTCATGCAGTTGCTTGTTCTGTACAAAATGACCCTTTTCCACAATGTTTTGGCTATACCGCTATAGCTATGGGGGTCTTATGTTGCCTAACTGCTTGTGCTCACGAATAGCTTCATTTTGATATACAATATACCTGGACATAGGGCTTTTTCTTGGCTAATGAAGTGCCCTAAATATTGGCTCTCAAACTCTTTACATGAACCTTAAGATTAACAGTAAACTGCCAATTACGATCGCCAATCCGATCGCCGGAGTGTGTTAAATGACAATCAATTTAAGTGTTAAAGAGACAGTTTTAACTTAACTAATATCAATAGCATGACACACTTTTGATAACCATTGACGCATTAAAATGACGTGACAGCTCAAATTTCCTAGAGCCAAATTGCATCTTTTTGCTTTCCTGAGCATTAAAACCTGGGGTCTGGGGACACTTTTAATGAATAGTTGAAGGGGCCTGGGTAAACTCTATTTCATGTATGATTTGCATCAGTAGCAAGAAGTAATACTTAAAACTTAAAGAAATAAAATGACCTAAAGATATGAAATCATAAGGGAATGAATGAATGGACAAAATAAAGAATGAATAAATAAATTGGTTGATGAAAGAATATACGAACGGATGGAACGTTAATGAATGAACAAATTTATGGATGTCATTTATCTTTCCTTCTTTAGACCCAATGTTTTTATTGTGTAGACGGAAAGGGATGAGACAGAGGGAATAGACCACAAAACTATGTACTGATTTTGTGATCCTCATATAGAATAGATTTTTAGAATTTGATTCATTAAAAATGACCGTTTTTTACCATTTCTTTTCTTGACACCGATTTTGCATTAGAAACGTTGTATTTTCACTTTTCTCAAATCTATAGTTGCTCTGTTTTGAAGCATGTCAAAAAATGCTATTTGTGTATGAGATAGTTCAGATTGTGTCAAGTGAAATTTCTCGCTTTTTGCGTGATAGCTTGAAAATGTATGTGTAATAAAGAAATAAATCAGTGACATGGGTAATTGATAAGTGCATTGTCACGGATAGATCAAAGAAAATTTGTCATGTGGTCTGTTATATTGACCAAAATAAAGGCGACACGCACGTGTGCATAGGGGCTTATCAATATATGACATGGACAATTGATTGGTGCATCGACACGGACAGATCAAAGAAACTTTGACACGTGGTATGGAACGTTGCGTAAGAAAAGACGATCTTTATGACACTTACACATGCGATTTGCGGCTTATGAAAGGACTTCTGTTTATCTTTCTCCTTTATTCTTTAATTCTTGCAACGACATAAGAGTCTAAAGCGATATCTAACTTTTGATTTAATTTATAAAAAAAAATGAGACTTAAACAAAGCGCTAACAGCTGTGACAAAAAATAAATGGAACAATAAAAGTGTCTGTCAATGGAGGTTGAATTATGGATAATTGTGATCGCATGGATAAATTACGTTTGGTGGAATAATGCCAAAAACGCTGAAATTGGCATTGAAATTCGAAAACATCGCAGAATAGGTAAGATATACATTATTTTCTTTCCAAGTGATTAGAATGCTATAGATATAGTTTTGATACAGCTGCGTTTGCAACATTTTGGGGGCTAAAGAACGATTTGTATAGTTTCATAGTCTTTTCTGGTGGTAATCTTTAGAATAAAAATTTTCTTTGCACCGTTTTTGTAGCATGATAACAACTGTATAATCATGTAAAGGGATAAAATAATTAAATTCCGATGTCATTGTCATATTTGAAAATTAATGAAAAGTGTGGAATCAAACTGCTTGAAATTAAGACTCTTAATCTTTGTGTAAATAAAAAATGGTTCCCAACGCCAACCACTTTTTTTTTCCATATTTTAATTGACAAGAATGATCAACCGGGATTTCCAGTAAGCGTTGTAAAAGAAAAATGAAAAAAAAATGGCAACGAAATTTGAATTTTCCACAAAAACATGTGACGTATCTCAGGTATATCATTAAAAACCATTTTATTGGTAGGTTGAAATTAAATGTTGCACAATAGATTAGACTCGGAGAGCTATTCCCGATTCGATCGTTGGGGCTGTCAGACTCGGGTACCGGTCAGACTCGATTTCTTCACCCTACATCTCTGACTCGGATTCAGACTGTGATGATACTACATCTTCAAAGCGAGTGGGCTCAAACGATCTCAGTTGAACATGTGGATAAGTGGGTAACAGGATAGATTTTAATTTGTTTCATTTGAAAGTGGTCATATATACGATGCTCTCTTTGTTTATCTAGAACGGGGAATCCCTCGCAGTGACGTCATAGCTATTGCGCATGTGCGTATACGTATTTCTGGCCAGGTAAAATTTTCCAATAAATCACGGTCGTATTATTGTCAATATCGCTCTTTTAAAGTTGTTTTTTTCGACGCGAACTTTTTGTGTCTCCTTATTTCATTGATAATTATCAGGAGATGTTTTAAACACACGTTCCAAAATTAGCTTTTCATTTGATCTTTAATATTTATCTAACTACTTTTTTTGTGGAAAAGTTCATTTTGATCATGGACAAGTAAGAAATCAGCTTTTACTTGTCCTGGGACAAGTGGAAAAACTGTGTATTTCCACACCCCTGTTGTAACATAATCTCTAGGCTTAATAGATTTACTCCATAAAACATTGATGTACTTATTTTTCACTCAGAAACTTGGTATATACCTTTCCCTTCACGCTCTGTATAGGATCTACAACTACAGCTACAGCTCTCTCTGATAAAGCTTCAAAACTTTGCTGTGTGTTGATATCTACACCCGACAACCAGCAACCAAAACCTGGATGGGAGTGGTACCAACCAACAACCATCTCTGGTCTGAAAATATAATTTCTCTTAACGATATTAAGTATAATATATTCATCACATATTGAGATATTTTAGCCTGTGTACGATATTTCAAAAAATTTGACAAAATAAAGTTCTAAGTGACTTGAAAACATTGAGTAGCCTAAACAGCCACAGAGTGCAATTAGAAGGTGCCTGTGTGTCTGAAGGTACTGTGAGACCTCATCTATCCATAGCAGGTGCACAGGCTGGCGTGGGTCATTGCTTGGTGCACATACCAAACCGATGGAAATGCCATGCACAAGCCCATTTTCTTTTAAAACTCTTTTGGCACAATTATGTTTATACCAATTTTAAAAGAATTTTTAATTTAAAACGTGCCCCTACAAATATTGCAATCTACCAAAACAAACTTTTCGGATGACATTAGCACTAATTAAGGCGATCAACTGTCCAAAATTGTTTTGAAATCAATCATAGATGTAGAAGATGAGCTCTGAACCAGACCAGTTTTATCAATATTCATCCTTGACCCATAGTGTAGCCAAACAAATTTTTCAAATGACACAAGTACACACCAGGAAAAGCTGTGCAAGGTAAATTTGAAATCTATTCAGAAATACAGAAGATATGCTCTGATTAACCTTTGCTGATTTGGCTTTACCTTTATCATCTACAATCTCTTCAACTTTGGATAAGTTCAATGTACCATGCTGCACCAGCTAATTGATCTAAAGATTGATCAATGTTTAAACATCTGCAATGTTTTCAGGGTAACAAAATGATGCAAACTGTTTGCAAATTACACCCTACTTTGCATGTGCACTTGCATGCAAAAACAGGTAAAATTGGAAAACAGTTTGTACTGATTTGTTACCCTGAACGCAGGGCTGACAATTTCAAATAAAAGAACGGTGACCCACCTTCCAGTCTGTTTTAACATGTCCAACATTTTAGCTTGAAATACTGGGTCTACAGCCTCTACACTCACACCCTGTATAGATAAAACATATTGAGGGGTCAGCAATAACTAATTTTTAAAGGATAATCTCAAAACTATTCTTTAAGGAGTCATCTGAAAATTATTCTTTATGGAGTCATCTGAAACTATTCTTTAAGGATTCATCTAAAAACTATTCTTTAAGGGGTCATCTCAAAACTATTCTTAAAGGGGTCATCTTAAAACCATTCTTTAAGGGGTTATCTCAAAACTATTCCCTAAGGGGTCATCACAAAACCATTTTTTGAGGGGTCATCTCAAAATTATTCTTAGTGCTTCTATTGGAGTGAAGATAAAAAGAGTAATTCCTGTTTGATATTCTTATTTCTCAAAGAAACTCCATGCTGTGGGTACTCATTTGAATCATCTAACTCGATGCAATGAGTACCCAATATGCAACTAGTTTGTGCAACTAGTATTGAAAAAAGATTATAAATCCAAAATATCCTCTGTAACAGTAGCTTTACTTATTATGACACTTTTAGAAGAAAAAAAATTACATGTACAATAATCTATTAACATAATCTGTTTGTTTCGAAGCCAAAACTTCACTGAGAATAATGGGGAATAGGTTGTATTAGAATAATTGGGAATAAGTTGTATTATTCACACATTGGCAGTAGACAAATAGTCAGAAAGGATGAGAACGGCCATCGGGGATCGAACAAGGGACCTTTTAAATAAAAGTCAGATGCACTATAGTCCGTTTGACTTCTATGTGGACCGACCTTTTCATCAATAGCATAAAAGCAAGTTTGAATGAAGAATTTGTATGTGGTAAAATCTTAATTTCAGTTTAAAACCATTCCGAAAAATAATTTTTGAAAATAAAATGACTTCAAAATAATGAATTTGTCATTCTAGTAAATGTTGATATTTCTGCATTTTCCACTCTTCAACAAAAGGGGTTAAGAAGGCTGTTAGTCATAACAAGATGTAAATTTATAGTAAAAACACATGGATTTACTAAACATTTGACAGAGGAAATGTCCATTATTCCTTATTTGGACATGCTAATTAGCATATTGACCATCGTGTCATCCTAAACTTAAATATTATGTGAATTGTACCGTTATTACTCACCTGCTTATAATCTAGTTTTCCTCGTGAAATTCACAACGACTTCGTTAAGCAAAGCTTTTTGATTGGTCTAAATATGTGAATATGGGGTTCTTCTCAGAATAGATGAGAACAATTATCATTTATCTGCCCAAACCTTTTTTCAGACAAAGAGAGAATACACTCAGATTTAATTTCTCTAAGAATTAAAAATCTTCGACAAAATTAATTTTATAAAAAAACTCAATTTCATACCAAAATGACTCACTTAAAATCATACACTTTTGACTCGGCCCCTATGCAAATCAGAACTATTTTTGGTTGGGCAAGTCGCTGTTCCGTTTAATACAGACACAAGAAGGTATGAAAGGCTGGATGTTAACATGTAGAAGGATGGACAAAATCATTATTTTACATTCAAAAATTCTGAAAAACATGATTTGTTGGGGTATTAGATGGAAAATATGAAATGACAAGAAAAAAATACATTTCATTTATTCATTTCTGAGATTTTCGGCAAAAAGTTGGTCCATATAAAAGTCAAACAGACTATACCACTGTGCTATGACTACAGCTCTTTATAAGTCTATCAAAATTGAAGGCTATGTAGTAGTGCAGGGGAAGAAATATTGTAACCTTTGCCAAGTTCAGTCTAAATAAACTATAAAACATATAGAGAAATGACCTCCGCCCATAAAGGACACATTTTTCATCCAATCACAATAATTTTTGGCTGCATGATAATGGGTCACCCAAAGATCATACCAAAAATGTTTCTTTGAAATCCATCAATTACAATCTGAGAAAATGATTTTCAAAGTTTCCACTATAAAACATATAGAGAAATGACCTCCGCCCATAAAATACATATTTTTCATCCGATCACAATTATTTTTTGAAGACTAATAAAGGGTCACTCAAGGATCATTCAAGTAAAATTTAGTTGATATCCATCACTTAGATTCTGAGAAAATGATTTTCAAAGTTTCCACTACATAACATATAGAGAAATGACCTCCGCCCATAAAATGCATATTTTCAATCCTATCACAATAATTTTTTGTAGACTGATAAAGGGTCACCCAAGGATCATTCATGTAAAATTTGATTGGAATCCATCAATTAGAATCTGAGAAAACTCACTTTTTACCATATTTGGAAATTAGCCATGCCCATTAAATCCATGTTTTTCATTGGATCAAAATTTCTTGAACAACTTTGAAAGAGGGTCACCCAAGGATCATTCCTGTGAAGTTTGGTTGAAATTCATCCAGTAGTTTCTGAGGAGAAGATTTTTAAAGAAAAAGTTTACGACCGGACGCACGGACCGACGCATGACGGACACAACGCCATGACAATAGCCCCAGTGGCTTTCAGCCAGTGGAGCTAATAAAAAGAATTGTATATTTTTTGAGATAATTCAACCAATCTGGCTTTTTTTTGTTTTTTTTTGAAAATAGATTAGCAGAAAAAAACATGTGAAGGCTTTGATCAGACTGCACATCTGTGCAATAAAAAATAACTTACTGTGCCAGACTGTGGCATAGCAAACACATCTATAACTCGTACAGTATAATCATCCACAAACTCTCCCAACATCAGACCCATAACCTCCATAGGTACACCAGCTCTACCATGTTTTAACATCTGAAACAAATTGAAACATCTCTAAAGTGAAAATGTTTCGATCAGCCATCACATGGTTTGAAATAAATACTTCAAATTTGCAGACACAAATATAGCTTGAGGTTTTCATTTATAAAATTATATGAACAGTTTGAATCTGATATCATAGTGTTGAAGGATTTAAGAGCATATAGACTGTATAAGCAAGTACACCCTTTTACCTCCTAAATGTCAATTCATTACTGCCTCATTCTAAATTAATTTGGTATAAAATGAGCATGTGCGTGACTTTTCCAATGATTTGAAATGTTCATGAGGTGCAAACAATGAGTATCATAGACAGTCACATACTGTAAATATAAAGTTACCTGTTGGTTACAAATACTTTGAGACCTTATCTATCTACTTAACACATAGTGTAGACTATGGTCAGACTGTGCGGATGCACAGGCTGGCCAGAGTCTTTACTTTGCACCTATTTGAAATCGTGGGAAAGGCCACATACAGGCTCAAATGGCTTTAAATACTCAACAGAGAACTGGGTATAGTCCTCATTGATTGAAATGGACCTGACTCTTATGCTGAACAAAATTGTTGCCAAGTGGATTAATACCCCAAACAAGTGCTTGTCAATAATGATAAGCCATTTTCCATCAAAGGTCCACAATTTTGTCAAGAGTCAATGGATCGTAACCAAAGTATCACTTACACATGACTTTGATTACACTTACATTTCTCTGCCTGATACTGATCACTTAGTTTCAATGAAATCACTCATTAGTTGCAGAGAAAACCTTCGGAAAAAAAAACTACAGACCGTCTGATAAACAGACAGACAAGATGACTCCTATTTACCACCCCCAACATAGTTTGGGGGGGGAGTGGTATAATTAGCATTACAATTCTGATGATGTTTCGATCAATGACACCAAATCTAGGATATCCACACTTAATGTGGATGACAAACAATATTTAAACAAATTCTAAAATAAATTAAGCCATTCATATGACAGACAAGACTCACCTTCAACAAAGCCAGAGAGGAAATATAGACTTGTTCCGCTGTGTCCACAGCTGGAGCATCTGATGGTGGAGCTCCCTGAAAATAGTGACCTCACATTCACATGTATACATCAAAATAAAAGACAGAAAGAGGACATAAGATTTTTGAAACGCAAGGTAAAATCGTTGTTAATGCCTATATATGTTAATAGGCAGTTACACCTATGTTGCACTGAAAATATTCACCTTTTTTACACAGAAATAAAAGACAGGCAGGGGGCATTTATGATTTTATAAGGGTATTGAGGCTCATTGCAATACAGTTGTAACTGCTAATATGTCGGTAGGCAGTCACAACTATTTGCACTGGAAACAGTGATGACATTCTCACATTTTTTACACCAAAATTAACCCTTGTCATGCTGAACCCGGAATATTCCTGCCTTGACAGGAGCTATAGACAAACATCAGCCTGCACATAATGTGCAGTCTGACCTTTATCTATAGCACCTGTTTTACTTTTTTGAAACCAGAAAAGCTCAAAAAAATAATTTTCAAAATGAATTCCATCTCAAATTTTGTGCACTCAATGCTTTAAGCACTTAGATTTTGTTGCAAATTTGTCAAGATTTTTTATTCAGCATGACAAGGGTTAAAGACAGACAGAGGGTATTGGGGTGTATTGAGGGCTCAGCACAAACAGTTTTAACTACCTTTGTTTTCTTGTCTATAAACAGATTTTAAAAAGCTGTTTGAATAAAAGATATCTTGACAAATGCCGAGTAAGTTCTACTTACCTGTCCAAGACCATGCATGCCACCACCTAACCTGAGAAGCCTGTCCATGTCTTAATGCCTAGTTATCTTGATCCCTGAAACAAGGTGCCAAATTGTCACAAAATACGCCCGTCACACTGCTTAGTATTAACTGGGGGTTTGAATAGAATTGAGATTATTTTGAATGAATATTTTTTGCACCCATGAAGTTTCATGATCCTAGCTATTATACTTTTGGAGATATACTCCGGACAAGATTCTAGTATGAAAAACAACAATGGGCAATAACTCAAAAAATAGGCCATGTAGAATTATGGTTCTTGTACACTGCACTGCACACTGCACCCCCCCCCCCCCCTTGATGACATCTATACACCCATGAAGTTTCATGATCCTAGCTATTATACTTTAAGGTAGCAATGGACACATGGCGTCATTTTTTTCCGCCCAATGAATTTTTTTCTTGTTCACATATGTTGTAGATCAACATTTTGTAGTCATTATATCAAAATTTGAAGGTACCTTTCCACGCTCGTTTCCATGCTAGAGTTATTTGCCCTTGGGTGGTATAGGCCATTTTTCAGTAAAACGGTTATATTCGTTTTAGGTCTAGTATGAACTCTGTACTAGGTTATAGCTATAAAACACATACATTTTGATAGACCTTATACATGTACACAATGGCTATTGACAAGAAAATTTCTCTTTGATCAATTGCATTTGCATGATTTGCCTTTAAAAGTTAAAAAT